>JAJMRT010000070.1:39777-58652 GCA_030558065.1 Geotrichum phurueaensis
ATCCACAATTTTTTTTTTTTTTTTTTTTTTTCATTTTCTTGCATAGACCACCAGGCGCTAAAAAAAATAATAGGTCTCTTCTTTTTTTTTTTACAAGATACTTTGTACCCCCCCATTTGTGTGAATATCATAGCACCAATATTTCATAGATGCCAATGGTATATAGGCAGCTTTATAACTTAGGGTGAACTGGCGGCCATCTGGTTTTTTTTGTTGTTGTTTTTAGGTCGGTAGCAGCGTCAATTGCCATTTCATGCACAGTGCAAAGTCTCTTGGCGGTCTTTTATGTAGCACTGACAGACAAAAAAGAACTTTGCAATCAGTCTCCTTTTTTTTTTTTCAATC
Source organism: Geotrichum phurueaensis (assembly GCA_030558065.1). Classification (NCBI taxonomy): domain Eukaryota; kingdom Fungi; phylum Ascomycota; class Dipodascomycetes; order Dipodascales; family Dipodascaceae; genus Geotrichum; species Geotrichum phurueaensis. The sequence goes on from JAJMRT010000070.1 coordinate 40,123, forward strand.
TCAGCCCACCGCTATATCTCTCCTTTTTGAATGTGGGCCCCATGGATACCAGATAATTATGTATATACATTAGCTCTTTACTCATGGAGGCAAATAGATTGGATCGAAACCAACTGTACATATATCTACAGCCTAGCTCATGTACAAGCGCAGCAAGATTTAAAAGCAGCTAAGAGCTGGTAAAGGTCCCCACCCGCCGCATCATGTCTTTTTTTTTTTTTTTTTTAGTTTTTAAAGGCTGGTTTTTATTTTATTTTTATTAGGGGCTCGAGACAATTAAAGTCATGGTTTTTATGGTTCAATTCCATAACTACATGTGCCTAGTTGCTTTATTTAAAGGGAAAAAAAAACCATTAGGTAATTATCACGCAAATTCTCAAGCCTGAGCGCTGAGAACGTTTCCTGGCAAGTCTTATTGAGATAGGTGTAAAAATTATATTATTTCTTTTATATATATATTTGTTATATTTACTTTGTTATATTAACTTCTAAATATTAGGCTAACAAAAACAGGTTTTCTATTTATATCAATCTAGCTACTGCGCAATGGCTAAATTATGTCCAAAGACTTGAATTTCAAGACTTAGCTACCACATTTAAAAGGGTTTACACATGAAAAACTCCAAATTCTAAAAGTAACTGTCATTATTTGCTAGAGTATACAGTATCATTGTGATAACTGCTAGAGCTAGAACTTTTTTTCTTTTATCATATATATTTTAAGGTATTAAAAGAATAAATCAGATTGTATATCTATCCAGCTGTATCAGGGTGTCAATATCGTATATCGAAAGCTGTTATTTCGAAGACGGAAGGATGTCAATGTTAGAAACAATACTTTTATCAAAATGGTAGACGACTATCTCCACAAAAACGTCAAGTTATTTTTTTTTTTTTAAGGAACCAGCTTAAGTGGGCTTTTCTTCTTCAATTTCTATGCATTAACTATTAAACATAAAGAGTGTTATCCAGTGGATGTATAATAAAGTAAAAGTTTTTGGTCGACTATAAGTGAGTAACTAATCTAACGCACTGAAGTGACAATCATGTCAGGTTTCCCTTGACACACGGACTAAGTTTGTGGAAAATTCGGTGCCATCGAAGTGTTTGAAATATACAGTGAATAGCGCATTCCCCGCTAAAAGGGTTATTTTTGTTGTATTAATGTCTTCTGTGTATAATTTTCAAATAGTTATAAGGACAACAAACTAATTGTATATATATATATATATATATAAGTAACTATTAATGTACAGGCAGAATTTTTCGAATCATAGAAATGTGCTGGCCTAGGTCCAATAGCTTTTTTTTGTAAAAAAAAATTGTCCAAAAGTTGAAGGGTCTGAGAGCATAGATCAATTACTTATTGATAACTTGAACACATGATAGAGGTATATGTACCCAGAAAACATGGTAAGGATTAATAAATATTTAAATTAAAATTTACTGAATTTAGTTCAGTATATCACAATAGTCTATTAGTATTAAGTAGGTTTTTTGTTTGAAACATTTGACTTGATTAATGTAAAAATTGTTTAAAATCAGCACTGGCTAAACTCCAGGATAGCCCTAATTACATGTAGTTTACAACCTTATACATTGAATACAATAGAATCAATAGTAAAACCACAAATTATGACAATTATTTAAAAATAAATTTTTTGCGAAGCAAAACTATGGTCATCTCTTTTTTTTTTTTGTGTAAAGTCAACTTGGTTTGAAAAGTTGTGATGTTCTTGCTCAAAGATTTTATTTTTAAACCATTTGTTACTAATTTTTTTGAACTTTGAGCCCCATAAAAGATTTAAATTAAATCTCAAGTAATAAAATTCATGTCTTGTTAATCAATTATAATAAAAAACCTACAGTGTGTCAAGTCTTTTATATTTTTAAAATCAGATGAAGTCAGAATTATTTTTACATTTCAATTAAGTTAAAAACAGTAATTGAAGCTTTTTTTTTGTCTCAGTTAATTTGTGAAATCTGGGGTTTTAAATAAGTTTCGGAATACGAATCAAGGATGAACCCAATTAAATTGAGTATTTGTGATACAGCGTCGATATATCCGCCCCATTTATTCACAGACACCAAGGGATTGTTGTTGGAGGATCCATTACATTCAAACTTTTTTTCAAAACTTTACAGCACTGTTGTTGGATTGATTGGGGATGATCATGACAACCAGTTTGTCAGTCTTTCAAGAAAACCTCTTTTATTTTATTTTATTTTTCTTTCTTCAGGCTCATCAGAAGGATCTTTTTTCTCTCACCAGTCTCGCATTTGTTTTAGTTTTATAGATCTTTTTTGTTCATCAGCTTTTCTTCTTCATTTTAAATCATAAATTTCGAGTTTCATTTTTTTTTTTGTTTCCATTATTTTCCAAATTGTTTTTCCTGCCTTGCTACAAAAGAGTTTTGCTGGTAGTTTCTAGATTGTCGATAATTACCCAGAGAATGAAACAAACTGATACCAAAAGACCCAGGCGCACCATTGCCCAGTATGATGTCCCGCACTTTAAATCTGACCGTATTATTGTGTTTACTAACTTTTTATCACCTATTTTTTAAAAACATGTGTTTTTTCCAGATGCTTGAAAAAGTTTTCTATAACCATCCGCTCAAATGTCAATAGTAGAGTGGATTTTGGGGCCGGCAATCCCAATGACTATTGCCAGCAGCAGCAAGTGCGGCTGTTCAGGGAAACAAACTTTTTCCCGCACAAGGAGGCCAATATGCCCTATGACTTTAAAGTCCGCGCGTGGCTAGACTTGCTCTTTGCGCCAGTTGGGATGAATGCACTGGCTTTGGGGAGCGACTACTTTTTCCCCGGCACGGCGTCTGATACGGTAAGTGAAAGTGGAAAGGATAGTAAAGGAGAAAAGACGGTCGGGGGTGATGGTGGATACAATGCTGACGACGAGAATGAGGCGGACGAAGCGGCGCGCGAGGAACGCGAATGGCGCGCCTCTACCCGCGCTAGCATAGAAGAGTACCGCCGCGAGCCCGAGCCCAAATTTAGAATTTTAACGCCGCAAAACCTGCCCTCGGCCTGGCGAGATAAGCATTTACAGCAGCTACAAAAAGGGCCCAAAAAATTCCTCCACTCGCAAACCGAGCGGTACTGGCAACCCCACTATTGTCACCAACAGCAGTTGAATTCTTCCTACTTGTCAATACCGCAACCCCCTATTGCAGGAGCAGCAGCAGCAGCAGCAGAGAACCCTCACGGCAATAAACAAGGCTCGATGCAATTTGGCGGCGTTTACTATTCAACCGAGCTCAATGCGCCCTTGAAACGCAGCCGGTTTGGAACTTTTGGACTTACTGAGCCGCAATCAGCAGACCAGCAAAGAAAACGGCCTGCGTACCACGACTCCATAGCAACCAAATTTACATAAAATTGAATAAAGAGGGTTTTTAGATTGTACAAATTTTTGTTTACTTTTTTTTTTTTTTCTTTGTTGTTTACAGCTTGGCGACGGGGTTCTTCCATTTGATGCCACACCACTCGCTAATGAGGATGGCCAGCTCGCGGGCGCTGCTAACCTCCTCAGGCGTAGCACCATTGTTCAGGGCGCCCTTAAGGTGGCCCTTGAGCTGGGGGTTAACGTCCTGGGGGATGAGGCAAGCAATGACAACAAGCGAAGTCTCCTTAGCCGAGAGCACGCCGGTGAACGATAGCAACGGATCATAAACGTGATCAATCGTGTACCAACCAAGGTCTGGGTAGGCCGTAGACAGCTGGCCTAAAACACGCTTGGTGATTTTGCCGTAGACCTTTGAGAAAAAATCAGCGCCAACCTCGGCGGGGCTGCCGGCAACAGCGGGCGGGGCGTGCACGGGCCGCAGTACCCGGGTCTCGCGGAGCTCTATAGGGGTGACGTTTTTCAGCTGGGTGAGGGCGTTAATGGTGCGCGGGAGACCGGCTAGGGCCGCGCCCTTGAGCAGGGCCTCGCGGAACTGTTGCGATACCTGCAGCTGCTTGCGGGGCGTTAACGTTGATTCCGCGGTAGCGGTAGTAGTGGCCGCAGCGGGGCTAGGCGTAATGGAATTGAGCACATGGGTATAAAGTCGAGGGATTTCATTAGGCTCGTTACAAACGCTAAGGGTGGCAGCAGCAATGAAATGCCAGGAATGCTGGAGGTGGGGGAATTTCGCCAGGGTTTGGATCCGCGCGGGGGTAAGAATGGTAGCAGCACTGGCAATAGCAGACATTGTTTAATTGATGGTTGGTTGATGATAAGCGCAAAATGAAGTGGAAAAACCTGGAGATCTTGGGAAACTAGTAAAAAAAAAAGCCAATCGAGTGTAATCTAGATATATATAATAATAAAAAAATAGATATATATCTATATGGTATATATATTGAAAAATGATATGGGAAAAGGAAAACGGTTAATTATGGTGTTTTGTTTTTTTTTATCAATAGTTTTTTTTTTTTTTGTTTGTTTGTTTGTTTGGTTGGCTAGCACGCGAACTTTTCTGGGGGAAAGAAAGATTAAAAAAACTCGGCGGTTCGGCAAAGCTAGCGGCGACCCTCAAAAGCAAGGTGGGTTCCTCCCAACCTCTCGGTTAATCTCTTCAAAATAGAAATTGAGCACAGTAAAAAAAAATAAAATAAAAAAAAATAAATTAAATAAATAAATAAATTTCATTAAACGATTAAAAAAAATTTGAATAAAAAAAGAAGAAGAAAAATACAACATTCATTCATCACGTTTCTGTTGGTATATGACCCCCGGTTTAATTAACTGCGCAGGGCCTTGACATTGTTCATTTCAAGCCAGCCGCGGAAATTAGACGTATCCAAAAACGTACGGTAGACCACCTGTTTTTGCATTTCATTGATAGCCTCGTTGACCTTGCGGTTGGCGCTGGCAGCAGCTAGACTGAAGCCATTGACATTGCTGGTGCTATTGTTGTTGTGGCTAGTGATTCCCGTGGCTGCGGCTGCAGCGCCGGTGAGGGTGTTGACAGCGTAGAGCCCCAAGCCAGGGCCGCTAAAGTTGAGCCCTAAATTAGAGGTCTCGAGCATAGACGCACGGCGGCCCTGCCCCGAGGGGGTGTCAAGTAAAGGCACATGAGTTGAAGAAGAAGAAGTCACAATCATTGACCGCCGTTTCATATTACGAATGCTCTCACGGCGACGGGACTTGGTTAGCAGTAGCGACTGGCGGCTCAGCTCGCTGTAGCCGGTGGTTGCAGCAGCAGCAGCGCTGACGCCCTCGGCTTCGTCAATCTTGGTGGTGCTGGTTTTACCATCAACCTTGATGTTCCCGTAATCCTCGTCATTTTGACTGCTGCTGCTGCTACTGCCAGTATGGATGGAGGAACGTTTAAGATCGCGAATAAAGTCTGAGCGTGAAAACGCTAGCCCGCCCTTGACAGGGTCAAGATAGCATCCAAGCGGACTTAAAATCTTGGCCGTGACAGTTGAAAAATGGAATTTAATAGCAAAATCAGCCGAGTGGCTTGCTGCCACTGGCAGTTCACCATTGGCATCAACCAAGCGGACCAAACCACCATTGGAGGGGATTGCAGCATTGACTGTGTCAAGGTATTTGTGAATACTAACAATAAATTTCTGATCGGGGAAAAAAAGTCGATGCTTGACAATCTCCTTGCGCGATTGTTTCATAAGTTGCTTAATCCGCATCTCCTCCTCAACGTCACTCGACACAGCTACGGGCGAGGGTTTGAGTCCGTCTAGCTGGGCATCCGAGGGCAGCTTGACAAAGGTCGACGAGATTGGGCTTGATATTTTGGTTTTTTTGACCTTACGCGTATCGGACTTGCTTGATAGCGCAGAAAACAATCGCGAACCCCATGAAGGTGCGGGCTGCTGGTGATTCTGCTGGGATGGGATTTTTGTATGCTTTGGCAACAGCGGGTTGTTATAAGTTTGCTTTTGCCCATTGTTGAGCCGCCGGCCCAAGACAACGCTGCTGTCAGCGAGCACATCGCGGTAGTACTCAACAACTGGCCGGTCATACAGCATACGACCAGAGCTACCGGGAACGGGAGAGAGCACAAAGACAAGGGTGTCGGGGTTGGTAATTCCCTTGACTAGAAATGGGTTTGTTACACCCGTGATTCCCTCAGCGTCAAGGTCGCCGGGGTTGCACGAGTGGATCGTCACGTACTCGCGCACACGGCCAGCATAAGGCACAGGCCGAATCAAGTCCACGAGTAAAGAGATAAACGTTGAGCATTGGTGCGGTGAGCTCGCATATACTACAATCGGCTTGACAAGTAGCATGTACTCGTACAAAAGATAAAGATCCGAGATATCCGAAACAAAATTGAGCATATAGTCCCAGTTGCTAGCAGGCTCAGTTGCAGTGATCACGGGGATTGAGGGATGTGGGTCAGTCGGCAACCTCAAATTGTCAGCCGCGGCTGGAATGCTTGCACAGCCTGCTGGTTCCACGCTGCTGGTTTTGGCATTAGCTGAGTTACGCGAATGAAAGTACACGCTGCTTGTATCAAGATCCATAATCCCGAGTAGTGGCTGCGCTTGGTAGAGTGGAATGGAGAGATGAATGGTTGTGCCCAAAAGCGGCAATTCAATGGTGGAATTTGGCTCAGGGCTCGGCCATTTGGTAATATTGCGAATGGCGGTTTGAATAATGCAAACTTTAATTGAATCAGGGGCCTGGGCAACGCCAAATGAGTTTCTGCTAATGGGTGAGCTGACCCCAAGCTCATGGTCAATAGTATCCTGTGTGAGTTGCAAGCAAGCGTTGAAAACCTGCGGGTAGTTAAGCTTGGAAATTATGACAAGCGACTCCTGGTCGTAGCCGCGGGGTGAGCGGTAATTGCGCTGCTGCGAGAAGAGCGCGTATCCATGTAGCGTAGTGTTGGGGAAAGTGGTTGACTCAAATGTAAATGCGTGGAACTGTGCCTTGGCCTCGACGGTGTTGATAGAGCGTTCGGGCAGCGACGAGAATGATATCAGTTTATAGTCGGCGTCGGAAAGAGTAACGGTGGCGGGCTGGATAATCTTAAGGTCGGGTCCAATGTCGACATCAAACCTAACAATGGCAAAACATGTCAACCAGCGGTCAAGCGCACTGGGCGAGCCAGGCTCGTCTTCAATGAGCCTTTGCAAGCGGAGTAATGATGCCGACGGCGACGCCGTGGGGATGATGCGGTGGTTTTTGGAGATACCGTGGAGATATGGTGACGATGATGGGGAACCGCGCTCAGGGCTCTTGGGTGGGATGGGGGGTGGCCGATCGCTGAGCAGGACATGTTGTAACAGCGCTGTGGTAGGTGAGGGATGGGAATCAAAAGATGAGGTTGATGAAAACGGGTTTATGGATCGCGGTGTGCGTGGTGACAGTGGGGCTACGGTGGGTAGCGGTGGCAGGGCGTTGGAGGGCTGAATCTCAAGCACCGGTGTGGTCACGCTGTTATTACTCCGTAGCAGGTTTTGTTGATGCTGGCGCCCCTGGGCTGGATGATTTTGGGCCTGGTTTTGTTTTGCCTTTTGCAATTGCTGTTGTTGTAATGATGGTTGTAGTGGTTGCAGTAATGGTGGTTGTAGAGATTGTGGTTGTGGAGATTGTGGTTGCTGCTGATCAAGTTCGGCAAACCAGTTGGTGCCACTTTCAGAGTGCGGTATGGTAATTCTCAAAGGTTCAAAAGAGTGGTTGATTGTCATTGGTGGGGGGTGAGATAGTGAACGTCTATGAATGAAAAGGATAAAATATAAAGAAGGAAAAAAAATATATATAATTTAGAATTAAAAAAAAGAAAAAATTTCAAAAATAATCTAGGCAAAAACGGTAAACTTTGAAGAATGTAATAATATTAATATTATTACTATCGATTTAGATATGAATTTTGTAGCTACCGTTGGTATTCTTTTTTATTATTATTATTATTATTATTTTTTTGTTGATTGATTTGACCTGGTGATTTGAAGCAGAGAGATGATTTCTAAAGTAGATGTGGGTAGCGTTTTAAAATGAGAATACAGAGCACTCGTACCCTTTCGGGGTTGTTCTCCAAGCAAAAAGATGAGACGGCAGACATGACAATTATGCCTGACAAGTATCAGCTTTTGAATATATACACATATGTCATCTTTAATGGATGCTGCTTTTTTATTTTTTTTACAAAAAAAAAAAAATACCATCAGGGATGGAGTTTTCAAAAATAAAAAATAATTAAACAAAGGCAAAGCTTTTTTGAACTAAAGTTGTCGATCCGATAAAAAAAAAAAAAAAAAAAAAATCAAGAGTTTTTCACTTGAAATATGATGAAATACATTCATTCATATAGTCAATGGAAAAAAAAAATTACAATCAAGTTATAATTTTATTTGTACTAGGCTTGTTTGCAGTCTAACATTTGTTAAACAATCTCTTTTCCAATGACTTATTTTTATATTTAACGAGTTCCAAGCTCAATACGGTTAGAAATGAAATAACCGACGATACACGAAACCTTTTTTTTTTTATCATTGTTGTTTAAAAGGTTTTTTGAAAAATACATATAACATTTATACATATTTACTATATATTCCACTGCCAGATTTAATGAATTTCTATTCATTTTAAACTGAGGTTTAATTCCCAAGGTTCATGTATCAACTGCCACAAATACTCAAAAAGTATGTACAGTATATATTAATGTTTATCCCAATAACCTTCTAGTCATCTCTCAGCTAATTGAACCATCCAGCCTCACCCTATGAAAATGTGTTTTTAACAAAGCTTTCCACAGAGTTTTTCATTTCGAGCTTAAGAGTAAGAGTAATCATTATAAATATAATAAAAGTAACAAGTTTTGGGCCTGCTTAAGTATTCATTCTACTGGGAAGCGATGGCTGTAACTACCAAACATGAGCAACTAGAATTTAAACGTAGAGTTGTGAAACATGATAACGGCGCATAATAATAATATTATTTATTTATTTATTTTGGATTATTGTTACCATAGGCATGTCAACAGATATATATAGGCTAATCAGGAGTCGCCGATTATCATATGAACACAATCACTTTTTTTTTTTTTTTGACAAACCCAACCATATATAAATTATGAACAAAACACTGTATTATCAACGCTATATACAGAGAAATTATTTCAAAACGTTGTAAAAGTATAGTAGATAGAATATAAAATTAATATATATAAAAAAATAGATTTTACATTTATTTAAGGCAGTATTGAGCCGGAATTTAGGACACTGGACGTCTGGCGAGCCATAGGATTCTGCTCATTGACCTGACAATTGCAAAGTCTAAAATAAGTTCATTATTTGGCTTGGGTATACGCGTTCTTTTTTCTGAATGCTTCTTCTTTTCTTTGATCAATTCATTTCTATCTCGCTTGGCTTCAAGCTGAGTTATCACTCTTAAACTTTTTTCATCAGCATGGCTCTTCTGGGACAACCTAAGTGCGGACCGCAATTCGTTATTTTCACGCCATAGAACTGCAATTTCTTTTCTAAGAGCAGTCTCATCTGCATTTTTGAGACGCTTTCTTATTATTCGTTATTTTCACGCCATAGAACTGCAATTTCTTTTCTAAGAGCAGTCTCATCTGCATTTTTGAGACGCTTTCTCTCATTCTTCAACTTTTTTGAGTTTTTGGAGTAGAAATCTTATCCAATTCTGCGTTCTCTTGCACAAATTCCTCGAGGTTAGGAGTGTCATGATGCATCTGCCTTCTGTACTCTGCCAATGCAAAATTTGAATTATTTTCTAGTAATCTACATCTTCTCCAACCTCCTATAATAGTTTTGGAACTATAGGCTGCTTTTCTGATTCTCATATAGTTCTCCAAAAAGTGTGCCTTTGTGGGGTACAACCCTTCACTAAAGTTGTGAGAAATCCCCCTTCTAAACAAAATCTTAGCATAACCAAAGCAAGTTCTGTCAAGAGGTTGAAGGATATTAGTCATATGAAAAGGAAAATATAAAGGAATAATCTTTTTTGTCATCAGCGCGGCCATAACTCTCTTGGATGTGTGTGAGAGATGCCCATCTAGCAATAGGAGTGACCATTTGTCTTTAGCCGAAGGAACGTAATTTGAAACCCATTCATAGAATATCGGTTCGTTTACAACCCCTGAAGAAGATGTTGCGGCATGAAATTTGTTAGTAATATGGTCAGGAAACCAGTTTACCATGCGATGAACTCTCTTATAAATTAGCAGAGATTTCCCCATTTTGCCAGTCCTTGATACTACTTTCAACACTGTCACAAGCTCAAAAGAACATGAAAAATTGCATGAGGACAATTAACAGGGACTACTACTTCTGAATTGCTTGTTGATTTGCCAATTTTAAACCCAGCTTCATCAAGATTCCATATGTTTTCTGGGAGGATGTTAAAGGTGTCGATATAGTAGGCATATGACTTAAAAAAATAATGAAATCAACTTTGTACCATTCTCTCGGACCCTTGGCATGTAAATATGCTTTGTCTTTTGTATTTCTAGATATTTGGACCGGGACAAGAATCATTGAAGTCAGCTGTCGGACACCAGTTTAGACTCTCCGGATGGGTGCCTAATGTACTTCAGATCTCCAGCCATTTTTCTGACATCTATTCTGGTTATAGGAGTTTTTTTAAGCTAAAAATATCAAATGCCCTTCCAGTAAATGCTCTTGATATTTTGAAAGCAACCGGCTGTTTTTGTATGCCTCCCTTTTGGGTTTGGATCCGTTGAGTCGGTCGCGAAGAGTGGAGTAGGCTATCCCAAATTCATTTGCAATTTTTCTTATAGATTTCGTTTCATTTTGTGACAAATATGCTTCCACAGCATTCTGGATGTTATTTTCGTTCATTTTACTGAAGAAAAAATGAAAATCCGAAATATTTAAGTCTGTTTATATGTCTTTTTATTTTGGTGTTTACATGTGCTTTCAAAGCTATTTCAAAAAAAAAAGGGTGGTTGGGTTCATATGATGATCGGCGACTCCTGATTAGCCTATATATATATATATATTCATACAGGTAATCATTGCTCATCAGGATCATGAAAGCAAAAGTTCAAAACAAAGTTCATTTTGTGTTTTTGCTGTTTACAAGCTATTTCGTAGTTATACTTATAACAATATGGGAAAGGGAAAACCCCTCGCTTATATTTGCAGTTTTCTGTTGTTTGATGACACTATGAGTGTTTCAATATTAATATATATATATATATTAATACCAATAATATTAAAATAAAATAATATTAATAAAATATTAAATGTAACAGCGTTCTTTTTCTTTTCTTTTGTTCTTTTTATTTACGGAAGGGGTCATGGGAACATCGTTGGCTCCAACCAGTAGGTATATATAACCTTACTTCATTACACCTTCTTTTTGTAATTCCATCATCATTATTGATGTCGTTGTCTTTATTTATTTTTTTTTTGCTAAACGAGCTTGTTTTATTGAGTGGTGGTTGTTTTATTTGAAAATGCCAAGGGGGAAAAAAATTACTAATAATAATAATAGTAATAATATTGATAATATTGATAATATTGATGATAATTTTATTTAATTTGATTTTCCGGTTTTGGTCTGCAATTTTCTTTCAATGTATTGCCAAGCTCAGTTGGAATTACTACTACACTAATTATTATTTTTTTGTGTATACTAGCCGTGGGTCACATTATATGTGTATGTGTGTATTTTCTCAGCCGCACTTGCAAAAAAAAAAAAAAAAGCTACAGGGGAAATTCAAATGGAATAGCAAAGAAATCAATTGAAAAAAAAAAAAAAAAAATACATGGCTCAGAGTTAATAAAACAGCAAGTAATGGTTTTAAAAATTAGAAAATTAAAAATATGAATTTTTTTTAACAAATTGCAAAAACTAGACATGAACAATCCCCCTTATAGGTTGGTACCAGCGGGCGGCACAGACACGCTGTTAGGTGGCGGCTGCTTTGGGTTGATATCGACATTATCTAAAGTATCAACAGTGTTTTGAGGCGAAAAGGGCTCCTTGTGAGATAAATTAGTATCAATATCAATTCCAGCGGCCTGTTGCTGCTCAATGTCAGCCGCAGTAGCCACAGGAGGATCAACAACCCCGTCACTAGGAAGAATCCCTCCCATAGCAAAGCGTTCCTTGGTTGAAAAAATCCCACTCTTGAGAAAGGAGATAGATTTAACAATAATCAAAACAAAAGTAGCCAGGAATAAAAGCCAGTTAACAGCAGCAAATGCAGCGGAAGCTTTGCCAGTGCCACAAAAGCTTACACCGTTACAGGTAAAAGGTGCCCAAAGCGCGGCCAGAGCAATCCAATCAGAAAACCAAAAAATCACCGTAATGAGCTCAATAATTAAGGAAATTGCGGGAAGAGCCATGGCGGGAAGGACAATAGGCGCTAAAAGGAGGTAAGCAAGAACTAAAAGCGTCCAGACCGCAAGGAAAATTGTAAAGGCATCAGTGGGGTTATAGTAGGAGTAGAAGTAAACGTAGCCAACGTAGTGACCAGTCAAAGAACGAGTACCATGAACAGTGTTTGCAGAAAGACCAAGCACTAGAATGGTGTTGAGAACTTGTACAATTCTTAGAATTAAAATTGGAGTGGACTGGATTTTGATCATGGTTGTCGCTGTGTTGATGGGTGTAATTGATTAAAAAATAAAAAATAAAAATAAAAATAAAAGAAGTTACCAGGATTTAAATAATTTCTTGGGAAAAATTACAAGAAATGATAGACTTTTTCAGTCATTTCTTTTTTTTGAAGGACAATCGTTATAGTGATAATCTGTCTCATATTCTCAATTGCATTTGAAAACTTTAAAAGACAAAATCTCACGGGGGAAACCTACCGCTGGGTCTTTTTATGATGTAACGAGAATCCCAGACAAAGTTAATCGACCAGCTTAATTAGTTGTTAATTCTGGTATAGTGCAGACATCTTAGTTGCTTTAATTTTATTATTATTATTATTATTATTATTATTATTATTATTATTATTATTATTATTATTATTATTATTATTATTATTATTATTATTATTATTATTATTATTATTATTATTATTATTATTATATTTTGCAATATTGCCGAAATCACCAACTGCTCCCCAGTCACACGCACATCATCTAACCAGCATGCTTACAGCTGATACCAATCAAACTCGGTTATTCCCCCAGTACCTTTTTTCATTTTTGGTCATCTCTTTCAATGGTTTTAATTTTTTTTTTTTTTTTTTTTTTTTGCTATTTTAATGGCAACTTTAGGAACCCCCAGGTAGAGCTATCTTACGGTTTAATATATATATATATATATATATATTCAGTTTATGTTATGGGCTATGCGCTGGTTTTAGAATTGACAGAGCGCTGTGGAGGACCAAAATTATCAAAACCAAACACTTTAGTACGAAATGGATAATACTGGCTTTGAAAAAAAAAATACGACTTGTATTCATACTTGGAGTTTTTGGCATTCAGTCGTCCCTTACACTAGCACCGCCATTACATAGACTTAACTTGAGCTTGCTGTATGAATTTTTTTTTTCTCAATCCAACCAGCGGGCAAGAGATACAGAAAGATACAATTTACCTTGACACCATAAATGATTAAAATAGATTTTGGAAATTAATTTGGTTTTAAAATCTCGATCTTACAAAAATAAGGATAATGCAGTAGCAAATGATGGACAAAAAAAATCAATGATAATAAAATAGGGCTGATCAATTGTCCACGGTAGATTTCACCCTAGTGAGCTAGGATACTTTTTACAAGAAACAAGAAACACCGATTTTTTTTTTTCCTAGGGATTTCAAAATCTTATTGCCAAAACTTTTAGTGTATCATTCTATGATTTCATGATTCAGCAATTCATGTCCATCTACAAAAAAACTTCTTTTTTTTTTTTTTTTTGGAATATTTCGCATCGGGTGAACCTGAGTTTAAAGTTGATGGTATACTATAATATGTGATAGAAGGGCTTAAGAAAAAAAAAATATCACCCTTGGTCTCAAGCCTTTTTTTTTATTTTTTTGATAAAGGTACCCGACCAACTGGCTTGACTATGCCAGTAAACCTAAGCCATGTGGCAGTGGTATCTTGACCCAAGGCTCTCATAGCGGGCCGCAGTACCTATATGCAACCTAGGATGGCCAAATATCATCTCGTGGCCGCCAGTGAACTCGAACGGTAAAAAAAAAAAAAAAAAAATAGATCTCTGAGCTATGTCTGTACCAGTACCGAGCCCACCAAGGGAAAAGGAGGGAGGGGGAGGCTCGGTAGACAATGTGAGGCAGGCTGAGTACATAGACCCCAGGGCTTTATACAACGGGATTACCGCCCTGGCTAGTGCCCATAAGGGTCACCCATTCATTGTTAAAAAAAAAAAAAAAAAAAAAAAAACAAAGGTAGTTGAAGCAGCAAAATCTTTTTTTTTTTTTTGCAGCCGCCAACACAGCTCCTATTATTGTGATTACACATTTTTCGGCGGCACGCTTATGGTTGCCTGGTTTCCAGGGGATTTATAGAGGCTACTATTAAGTTGTTGAAATTTTTTACATGTTTGCTTTGTCCTCCCCCCGGCTGGTAAACTCCCAAATACCTAGCCAATGTTTTTTAATAAAAAAAAAAAGAAAGGCTTAGTTGAAAGGTTTTTGGTAAATTGTAGGTCAAACCCACAAGGGGAATCTACAATGGGTGAGCTTTTCACGGAAACTTTGCGTTTTTCTGTTGTAAATTTTGTGTGAAACTGGGTTGTTGGTTGGTTGTTGTTGTTGTTGACCTGATTTTAGGGATTTTTCAATTCAAATTATCATCTTGTTAGGTTTTCTTCTTTTTTTTTTTTTTTGATATCTGGTCAGTGTTATGGCATTGGCTTTGATTTGTATATTATAGTCCAGTTTTCATCCAAACTTGTTAGGGACATTCCAAGGGATCACACATCAAGGCAGAGAGAGAGAGCAGTTTTGACTGTAAAAAAATAAAAATAAACTGAAAACGGCGAGGGCTAAGAACAATAAGATCAATTGCTGGATGTTTTTGGTACTTTTTTTTTTTAACCTTTATATTATTCCGATCTCTCGCACTGGCACCGTTAAATAATACATATGCATATCAATGGAATAAATCTATCTACAATCTGTATCGTTTAGAAGCATGACATTGCGCTCTTTTTCCGGCCAAAGCCTTACAGCTTTGTACTTTTAGCTTGAGACAACAGACACTTGGTGCATAAATCTAATCTCCTCGGGTATAGTCGCTGTGTCTATTTCCATAGCAACCAGTTTTGTTGGTGACAAAAAAATAAATAAACCCTAACATCATTAAAACAATCGCTTAGTTAAAAAGTAGCCCTAACCTCTATAGTAATTTGCCGTTTTGATCCTAGCTCAGAAATCATCCCGGCTTTAGACAGTTGAAAATGATTTGCTAGAACCGCCGCTATCGCTGATAAAGTAAGTACGAGCTAGAGCGATTGATGGGTGACCCTACCCATAAAAAAATTTAGCACAGAATCTTTTTTTTTTTTTTTCTTGTTGTTGTTGCACTAACTTGAAAACGCCAATTATAGTCAAATCCCTCAGCCACAGTTAAACGAGTTTTGCCACAATTATTTTCTGAATGACGGGTAAACCCTGCAAAGGGGCGCCATGATGTGCAAATAACCCTTTAGGTACTATTAGAGAGAAACCCCTTTTATTTCTTGATTTCATTTTAAAAATTTCGGAGGGAAAAGACCATATATTCATATAATTACTAAGCTTTTTAGGACTTAATCTAACAAGTTTTTGTGGCGTTTGTGAGCGTGACTGGAAATTACATGTACGGCTGAACAAACTTTATGGTTTAAGGTTCATTTTACTCCACAATAGTCTCATCGTCATTTCTCTATCCACTGAGGTGATATCATGTGATTCTACTAACCCATTCTGATTGCTTCGCGCTAGGATTTTTCGCAAAGACTAGTAATGTCTTTTTAGACCTTGTGCTACTGCTCTTACCTCAATCTGGTGGTTTAGTTTTAAAACCATCGTCTTTTTTAGCATGAGAGGCGCTAGAATCGGAATCTCAACAGTAAACAATAAAACTATCGCAAGCATGTTCTTTACCGCTCATGCTATGGGTTCAAGTTGTCAATATTTACAACGTCTCTCTGCCCTGAGTATTTTTTATCGGCGGTAAATGGTATGAATCAATTAAAAAAAAAAAGCGAGAAAATCACAGCTCATGTCAAAGGGCCAAAAGACCAATAAAAAAGGATTATTATGGTTTTGC
Source organism: Geotrichum phurueaensis (assembly GCA_030558065.1). NCBI lineage: Eukaryota > Fungi > Ascomycota > Dipodascomycetes > Dipodascales > Dipodascaceae > Geotrichum > Geotrichum phurueaensis. The sequence continues at coordinate 56,333 of JAJMRT010000070.1, forward strand.
TATTGCAGACTATAATATAGCTGAGCAATAAAAGACAAGCAACTGAAACTTACTCTTTTCAAACGTGATTAACTGTAAACTATGAAGCAACTAAAGCGGGCCCAGAATGCATCACTGAGAACTCTTTGGTAATTTCAGTTTAAGAAAGCGACAACAGTTTGTTAGCTCTGATGTGATTCAAAATCCGCGGTAGATTCAGCAAAATCAAAAAAAAATTGTGTGATTTTTGTTAATACAATTATATAAAGGTGATTAAAATTGATCCAGTCAAATCTCATATTCATGACTTGTTGAAAAAAAAAACCCAAATATCAAATTATTCAAATCATTAATTTCCCAGAAAAAAGTATAAAAGTCATTTACTTTCCCATATTTTAGTTACTTTTTCCATTCCTTTTTTTTTTTTTTTTTTTTTTTTTTTTCAGAATATTTCCTCTTCCTTTACTGCATCTTTTTAGTTCACAATGCCTTCCAACTTTGATACCCTCCAGCTGCACGCTGGCCAGACCGTTGATCCTGCTACCAAGTCTAGAGCTGTCCCCATCTACTCCACCACTTCCTACGTCTTTGACAACTCTCAGCATGGTGCTGATCTTTTTGCCCTCAAGACTCCTGGTTACATCTACTCTAGAATCATGAACCCTACTACTGATGTTTTTGAGAAGCGTGTTGCTGCTTTGGAAGGTGGTGTCGGCGCCCTTGCCGTCTCCTCTGGCCAGGCCGCTCAATTGCTCGCCATTTCTGGTGTTGCTCGCACTGGTGAGAACATTGTATCTGCCCCCTACCTCTACGGCGGTACCTACAACCAGCTCAAGGTCACCATTAAGCGTTATGGTATCACCACCAAGTTTGCCAAAGACGACTCCCCCGAGTCACTTGAGGCTCTGATTGACGATAAGACTCGCGCCATTTACATTGAGAGTATCTCCAACCCCAAGTACATTATCCCCGATTTTGAGGCTATTGCTGCTGTCGCTCACAAGCATGGTATTCCTCTTATTGTTGACAACACCTTTGGTGCTGGTGGATACTTTGTCAACCCCTTGGCTCTTGGTGCCGACGTTGTTGTCCACTCTGCTACCAAGTGGATTGGCGGCCACGGTACCACTATTGCCGGTGTCATTGTCGACGGTGGTAAATTCCCTTGGGACCAGTACCCTGAGAAGTTTCCCCACCTTAACGAGCCTGCTGAGGCTTACAACGGTTTGGTCTACACTAAGGCCCTGGGTAACGCTGTTTCTTACATTACCTACTTGAGAACCGAGCTGCTCCGTGATCTTGGTCCTTCTCTCCACCCCTTTGGTGCTTTCCAGCTTATCCAGGGTCTTGAGACCCTTTCTCTTCGTGCTGAGCGTCATGCTGAGAACGCTCTCAAGCTTGCCAAGTACTTTGAGGCCAGCCCTTATGTTGACTGGGTTCTTTACCCTGGTTTGGAAAACCACCCCAGCCATGCTCTTGCTAAGAAGTACCTTAAGAGAGGTTTTGGTGGTGTCCTTTCCATTGGTGTTAAGAAGACTGGCAACAGTGACGTTGGTGCTAACGTTGTTGACAGTTTGGAGCTTGCATCTAACTTGGCTAACGTTGGTGACACTAAAACCTTGGTCATTGCTCCCTACTTTACCACCCACGCGCAGCTCACCCCCGAGGAGAAGGTCGCCTCTGGTGTCTCTGAGGACTTGATCCGTATCTCTGTTGGTATTGAGTTCATTGACGACATTATTGCCGACTTTGAGCAGTCTTTCAAGAAGGTCTACGGCGAGACCAGTCTTTAATGAGTTATGATTGTTAATGAAGATATAATCCCAAATGAATTCAAATGATTTTATAGAACGAGCAGAATTGTAGAGAACTTAGTTAACTGCAAGTGAATTTTTATTGTAGATGTGTTTTTTATTAATTTTTTTATTATTCAAGAATTTTGATCAGTATAGGCGTAATTTCTTTTATTCAAAAATGAGTTTAAAAGAGTTGCTTTTAAAAATGAATATAATTTTTTTTTTAAAATGTGGCTAGGAATCATATTACCCCAGTTGTAAATTTGAATTAATGGAGAATAAGATGGTTGAGAGGTGGGAAGCGAGAAAAAAAGAAGGTATTAGAATCACCCTAAAATCAGGCTATAAGGTGACCAAGGTTCAACCCATTGTTTACATAGTTAATACCCAGTTGTTGTTGTTGTTGTTGTTGTTTTTTAAATCATAGTGAGCCCCCGGGGCGTAGAGGCTTATTCCTAGTAGTAATTGGGTTTAAACGCTAAAACGGGTTAGTCATGTCTTGTCAAAAAAAAAAAAAAAAAAATTTTTTTTTTTTTTTTTTTTTT
>JAJMRT010000008.1:0-25931 GCA_030558065.1 Geotrichum phurueaensis
GCTAAGCTCGATGGAAAGCGCATTGACAACGAAAACCAAGTTCTCCGCTGAGAATAAACTGCAGATTCAAAAGGTGCGACATTTGGTAGAGAAGCTTGAGGCTGAGGTTAATGGTCTAACTCACGCCATCAAGAAGCTTGAAAACGATAATGAATGGATTGAGCAGGAAAAGGATCTCTTTGGCAAACCCAACACTCGTTACAATTTTCAAGGCGTCGACATTGCTGCATACCGTGACGAGCATGGCCGTCTCGTGCACCGCATGCAGGGTATTAAAAAGACGGTCAACACCAAGGTTATGAACATGATTGAGAATGTCGAAAAGAAGGAAGCATCACTGAAAACCATGATTCGCACAATTGAAAAGGATAAGAAAAAGATTGAAGAAACCATTGTTTCCCTTGACGACTACAAGCGGAAAGCACTGGTGGAAACGTGGGAAAACGTCACCAAGGATTTTGGCAACATCTTTTCGGATCTGTTGCCCGGTTCAACTGCCAAGCTTGTCATGCCTGAAGGTGCCAACGATATTACCGAGGGACTTGAGGTTAAAGTGGCGCTGGGAAATGTCTGGAAGGAATCACTGGCCGAGCTTAGTGGTGGCCAGCGCTCGCTCGTTGCGCTCTCATTGATTCTAGCGCTTTTGCAATTCAAGCCCGCCCCCATGTATATTCTTGATGAAGTTGATGCGGCGCTTGATCTCAGTCACACGCAGAATATTGGACAACTTATCAAGACGCGCTTCAAAGGTGCCCAGTTCATTGTGGTTAGTTTGAAAGAGGGTATGTTTACAAATGCAAATAGAGTCTTCCGCACGCGCTTTCAAGAGGGCACGTCAACCGTTAGTGTTATGTGATTTTATAAAACTTTATATATATATATGATTTATTTATTTATTTTGGGAAAAAAAAAAATTTCAAAGGGTGTTTAGGACGTGTTTTTTTTAAAAAAAAAATGAATAAAATAAAACACAAAAAAAAAAAAAAAGTGAAATCGTTAGTATTCTTGGACTTTTTTTATTATGAGCCAAAATTATAAACCTCATGCGGACCCAGAAAAATGAATTAAAAATTTTGTGGGCTAAAATGTCAAATTTGACAAACGGATTGTTTGTGGTTGATGACCGCAACCCAAAGTAGATTTGGTACCAGTAGGTCATGTTTTTAATTTATTTATTTATTCAGACAGTGCTGTGATACAAATACCAGATCTTTTATCAACTATCTACACACATTCAAGCCCACCGTTACCACATTGCTAAGAATAAAGCCGGGGTCAATCTACATGAGTTTATGAATAATTCACAAATATAGTCTAGAAATCAAGCTTTAAAGAAAAAGACTTTACTACTATTTTGAAGCTCATGCAAACTGGTATGATTAGTAAATTTTTTTTTTTTTTTTTTTTTTTTTCCCTGGTACAAAAATGTGCTTTGGTCTAAGCTTGGATAATAGATATCACTAAATTATTTTGTAGGCCGGTTTAAAGATGAATGCAGTATTGAAAATAAGACCCAGCAGGTTTAAAAACTTGAAAATTTGGTCTCCGTGATGACACACTACAGCTTTCCTCTTATATCAAGTTTTGTGAAAAGCAGCTCTATAATGAAAGACCCTAGACTTAAAATGATAATACTACTACTACTACTACTACTACTACTACTACTACTACTACTACTACTACTACTACTACTACTACTACTACTACTACTACTACTACTACTACTACTACTACTACTACTACTACTACTACTACTACTACTACTACTACTACTACTAATAATAATAATAATAATAATAATAATAATAATAATAATAATAATAATAATAATAATAATAATAATAATAATAATAATAATAATAATAATAATAAAAATAAAAATAATAAAAATCATGAAATTGATAAAGATGAGATAAAAATTCCCAAAAAAGCTTTTATAATTTTCATACAGGGGGGGTTTCATTGATCCATTTACAAAAAACAATTTACAGGGTGTTGATATTAACCACCAAACCCGCTTAACATCCCTCCTTTAACAAATTTCTGCATAAAAATATTTAGTAAAATCGGTACATTTTAGTAAAAAAAAAATATCAGCGATAATTTAATTGAAACTAGCCTGAGGGCTAACGTAAACTGATTTACAATCGCCCTAACTTTTAAAAATTTCAAATGCTGATTGAAATATTAAAACAAAAACAAACTGTCATCTTCATTTATTAAGTAGCCTACTTTATCTAGGAAATCATTTGACCAAATCTCAACCTACTAGATCTAATCATTTTATATTAGATAGAGACCTATTCGAAGTATTCACAGTATCACACCCACTAGACACAAAATCAAAATTATTCAGCTCTTACAAATCTCCTAGAAAATAGAGATGAACGCAAGCTTTGAATACAAACACGATTCTAATGTCAGTACCCGGTATCATTAACTTGCAATGTGCTTATCACCCAATGGAAAAAAAAAGTTGTAACGAGAGGCCACGGCAAGATCTCGAATTTTCCGAAACCCCAGATTCAAGTGTTTACAGCGCTTTTAACGACTGCACTTAACAACTACGCAAGTAGCCGCGAAAAAAAAGTGACATGGCGTTATATTAAACCTGGCAACATTGCAGTAGAATAGCAGTCAAATTATGCAAGGGTGTTGAGTTTTGTAGCCAAAAAAACTTGTGTTTGTGATACATTTACTTTTCTATTGTAGCATGGGCAATGTGCCGTTTTGATTTTTTGCAACTGGGTACGAAAACCTTAATTCCCATAGCAAAAAAAAGAAAAAAAAAAAGGTGCTATTTTGAAGTCTCCAACTTTCGAGATTTTGACGACAAATCTCGATAAGATAATTGAAAATAAAAAAACCACAACCACTCAAGTGTAGTTACAATAATGTCAGAAAGTAGTGGTGACTCAGACGTACTTTTTTACTTTTCATAGTCAATAATGTTAAAAGAATTGAAGGGTCACCGCCAACGGCAATAGAATTTAGCAGTTTCTATGCGAAACTACAGGTAAAAAATGCCCAATCTTTTCGTTCAAAGTCCTGCCATTTTCTCTGCTTGATAATATATTTGTATCATGTAGACAATATGGAATTTCATAAAAAATAGATTTTGAGCTATTTTAAACTCACATAGACCCTCTTTGACCGCAAGAGTGGTCTTTAAGGCTCTATAGCTTTGAGAGGTTGCTAACAAACGCCGTGCAGCCAGGAGTTGAAGTAATTTTTTTTTTTTTTTTTCACATTTACCAATAATAAAATAATCCGTCAGTCTTAGACAAGAAATAAACGGCGCTATTTCACCAAAAAATTCATGTTCGATAAATCTTTTTTTAATTATTCCAAGAAAGAATCAGGTTCTTTTAGTCAGATATAGATTTCTCTTATAACAAAAGGCTTCATTTATTTCTTCATTTTATTAAAAACTCCGCACTATTTTAGAATACAAATACCTTTCAATGTCCCCGTGAAAAAAAAAAAACTACCAATGCTGTATTGATTTCATAGTATTGTTGTCATAACGTCAATTTCTAGCTTTTTCTGGCTTATCAACCTCTTTGGCCTATTTCCATTTCTAGGTCTTGACACTGAAGACTATATCTTTGTAGGGGGTTTTCAACGCCCTCATTTATTTATACTTACTATCAACATTCCCAATGTCATCCCGCAACGGCACCTGGTGGAACTACGATGATGTTACTCCATGCTTTAAACACAGGTAAGTTTGAAACCTTTATTCTTTTTTATTATTCTTTTCCAGTTTCTAATGTTTTTTTTAATAGATTTTTTCAGTTGATTCCTTCATACATTCTTATTGGAATTTCTGGGTTTATTATCGCTTTTCCTGTATACTCTGAGCTCAAAGTTTACTTTAGAAAACGCTTGACTTCTAAGGATCCCAGTTACCAACCGCTTTTGCAAAGTTCGCTGCCAGAAACAATTAACGACGACTCGAACCAGTATGAGCCTATCTTTGAAGATATTCAAAACATCAGTGATATGTACAAGTCGTATGGGTCAACAAATGTTTCAAGTATTCGGACTCCCGACGAGATTGTATCCCCCAAGTTTCAAACGCTCTCAAACTACACTTTTGTCACAGTTGTCCGCTCCAAAGTTGAGCGTCTTCAGGTTGCAGTAGAATTTTTGTTTACGGCTTTTCAGGTCATCTCGTACTTGCTTGTCCTGACCAGCCCCATACTTGCGCAAGAATGGGTCTCGGTTGATGGCTCGTACAATACTATTATTGCACTTACACTCTTCTGGTTGTACTTACTAGCCGTCGTCGCTTCGAGAATTACTCTGATAAAAAAGTCCTGCCACTCACACGTTGGTCTCTGGTACCACTCGACTATCCTTTATGCATTGGCGTGGGTTCTCGCTCTTCCTGCTTTTAGATCTGCCCTTATTCATCCTTACTCTCATATCTCCAAAGTCTTTCATTTTATCCAGTTTTTCAATACCTCAGTACTGGTGATCAACAACTTTTCTTCTAAAATGGGCGATAACCCTGTAAAGCTTTACAAGACCAACGGAATTGATCCTTCTGCTGAGCCAATCTCTTCAATTTTTTCCTTGATCACTTTTAGCTGGATCAACCCAATTCTTGTTAAGGGATACAGAGCTGCTTTAAACATCAAAGATGTCTGGGACTTGCAACACCATGATCATGCAACCGTCATCATCAACAAGTTCCGTAAAATTACCGACACTCATAAAAGCTTCACTTGGAAACTTGCCTACTTTTCTAGACGTCTGCTGTTTACTTCTGCTATCTGGGCGATTCTTCAGTCATTTATCGTTTTTGCACCTCCATTTTTGATGAAAAAAATTCTTGAGTACGTTGAAAACCCTAACAGCGTTCCTAAAAATGTGATATGGCTTTATGTTTTTGGTATGCTTGCTGCTGGTTTTTCTCAGAATATTACTTCTAGTCAAGGTGAACTTCTCTGCCGCCGTCTTACTATTTACGTCAGGGCTGTTATTGTGGGTGAGATCTACGCTAAAGCGCTTCGCCGCAAGGCTAACACTACTGTCACTAAGTCTCTTCATGACGACAAGGATGAAGAAACTGACGGCAAAAGCAAAGAAGAAGAAAAAGAAAGCAAAGGTCAAGTTAGCCAAGGTACTATTATTAACCTGATGGCCGTCGATGCCGTTACTATCGGCGAGGTTTTCACCTCTCTGTATGACAGTATCAAAGCCTTGCTTACCACATTTCTCTGTGTTGCCTTTCTGTATTCTGTGATCGGCTGGAGTGCATTTGTCGGTACTTTTTCCATGGCAATTTTGATGCCAATCAACTACAAAATTTCAACTCTTTTTTCCATCTACCAATCTGAGCTTATGGCTACCACAGACAAGCGCACTACTCTTCTTAACGAAGTTTTGCAAAACATTAGAATTGTCAAGTTTTTTGCCTGGGAAGATAAGTTTACCGAGAAAATTCTCACACTCCGTGAGAAGGAATTGCGCCTTCTTAAAAACCAGGCAATCTGTTGGCTTGGCTCGGTTGGAATCTGGTTTATATCGCCTGTCATTATCACAATCGTATCGTTTAGTACCTTTATCTACCTACAAGGAGAACAACTTACAGCCCCAATTGCATTCACCTCTTTGGCTCTGTTCAACACGATGAAAGGCACACTTGATCATCTTGCTGATATTCTCAACGATGTTTTGCAGTCAAAAGTCTCTATTAACCGTGTTTCTGAGTTTTTGAATGAAGCTGAAACTTCAAAGTACGATCAATTGGAGAGCAACTCTGCTGACCCCACCGCTCCTGATGTTGGCTTTAAGGATGCCTCATTTTCTTGGGAATCTTCTGATTCCGATGTATCTAGCACTACTGATTTTAAGCTTCAGGACCTTAATGTCAGCTTTAAAACTGGCAAGCTCAACATTGTCGTTGGCCCTACTGGATCGGGCAAGACTTCTCTGCTTTTGGCTCTTCTTGGTGAAATGGAGTTAGTTAAAGGTAATGTCTACCTTCCTACTGCGTTTTCTAGAAAGGGATCTGGTGTCAAAATTGATCAGAATGGGCTCGCCGAGTCTGTCGCTTACTGCGCTCAGCAAGCCTGGCTGCTCAACGATACAGTGAAAAACAACATTCTCTTTGGTGCTGAGTTTAACGAGAAGCGGTACAATGCTGTTATCTATGCCTGCGCTTTGAACAAAGATATTGAGATTTGGGAAGCTGGTGATGCTACCGAAATTGGTGAGAAGGGAATTGCTCTTTCGGGCGGCCAAAAGCAGCGTGTTTCGCTTGCCCGGGCAATTTATTCCAATTCCAAGCATTTGCTTCTTGATGACTGCCTTTCCGCTGTTGACTCCCACACCGGTATCTGGATTTACAAAAACTGTATCACAGGCCCTCTTTGCTTTGGTAGAACTATTATTTTAGTTTCTCATAATGTTGCACTCACAGTCACTCAAGCTTCTTTTGTTGTTGCCCTTAATAACGGTCGGGTAGTTGGCCAAGGTACCGTCTCTGAAATTGCTGCAACGGGTCTGCTAGGATCAGATGAGCTTTTGAGTTTGTCTGTTTCACAAAGTGAGTCTGCTACCCGTGCCCAGTCATATGAGAACCTTCAGGATGCCAAACTTACTGACCCCACTGTCTCCAACACAAGTGATGAAGCTTCGAGTAGTTCTACTGTTGAAAGCGACGTTAAAAAAACTAAAACGGATGGTAAACTTATAACCGAGGAGAAAAAAGAAGTTGGCCGCGTGAAAATGAAAGTCTACATTCAATATGTTCAATGGTTTGGTACTCACTGGTTTTGGAGTTTCTTGATTGTGATCTTAATTGGTGCTCAGGGCTTTGACATGCTTCAGTCTATTTGGATCAAGGTTTGGACTTCTGATTTGGACAGTAGTTCTTCTGGTCATGATATTAGCTCAACGGTCTGGGCCAGTGCCTGGTCATATAGCGCTACTTCTGCTGATATTAAAAGCTCTCCCAATCATTCTACCATGTACTACATTTTCATCTATGCCCTCATTGGTTTTTCTTTTGCTGTTTTTGCCATGATGAGAAATATTACTGGTTATCTTGGTGGATTAAACGCATCTAGACATTATTTTCATGAGATGCTTCAAAGCGTGCTTCGGTCGAACATTCGATTTTTTGATTCTACTCCCATTGGCAGAATTATCAACAGATTTTCCAAAGACATGGGTACTCTTGATGGTGTATTAGGTAGAATGTCGGTTGGTGTTGTTCAATGTGGTCTTGCTGCTTGCTCTATTGTTCTTCTTATCTCTGCCATCACCCCTGGATTTCTCCTTATTGGTGTGTTCATTAGTATTTTTTACTGGTTTACTAGTATCTACTATCTTGCTACTTCTAGAGAGCTAAAACGATTCAACTCCATTTCTATGTCACCTCTCTACCAACACTTTGGTGAGACCCTGTCTGGTATTCCCACTATTAGAGCGTACGGATTGTCTGAACAATTTGCAGCTGACAATTTGATCAAGATTGATGATAGTTTCCGTGCATTGTTTTATTTGTGGCTTAGTTCCAAATGGCTGTCGTTCCGTATTGACTCTGCCAGTGTATTGGTTTCATTTACTTCAGCTTGTCTTGTTGTTTTGGGAGCCAACAAGATTGATGCAGGCTTGGCTGGTGTTTCGTTGTCATACGCACTGACTTTTAGCAACAACATTCTCTGGGTTGTTCGCATTTACTCTAATCTTGAAATGAGTATGAATGCCGTTGAACGTATCCAAGAGTACATTGAAAATGAGCCTGAAAGCGAGTTTATAATTCCTGATTCTCGTCCTCCAGCCGATTGGCCCAGCCGTGGTGAGATTGAAGTCAACAATCTGTCGCTTAGATATGCACCTGACCTACCCAGAGTCATTGAAGATGTCACATTTAAGGTCGACTCTTTCAACAAGATTGGAATTGTCGGCCGTACTGGTGCTGGCAAGTCTACAATTATTACATCTTTCTTTAGATTTTTAGAGGCTGAGACTGGCACTATCAAGATTGATGGTATTGACATTTCGAAAATTGGTCTCAAGGATCTGCGTGAAAACATGGCCATTATTCCCCAGGACCCAATTTTGTTTGTTGGTACTATCCGCTCCAATTTAGATCCATTCGACCAGTATACTGATGAGGAAATCTATTCTGCGCTGCGTCGTGTCAACTTGATTAAGGCCAACGAGAATGTCAATGATTCCGAAAGCTCATCTTCTGAAAACACTAATGAGAATATCAACCAGTTCAAGAATCTTAAGAGTGCTGTCACTGAAGGAGGCGCAAACTTGTCTCAAGGCCAACGTCAGCTCATTTGTCTTGCGCGCTCAATTCTCAAGTCACCTAAGCTTCTTTTCCTTGATGAGGCCACAGCTTCTATTGACTATGAATCTGATGCTTTGATCCAGCGCACCATTCGTGGAGAATTTTCCCAAGCCACAATTCTTACAATTGCGCATCGTTTGCGTTCCATCATTGATTATGACAAAATCTTGGTTCTAGACGCCGGCCATGTTGCTGAGTTTGATTCCCCTTACAAGTTGTTGCTTGACAAAAAGTCTATTTTTTACTCTATGTGCGAGAATAGTGGTGAGCTGGATACACTCATTGAGCTGGCTAAAGAGGCCGAGGATGCTTAAGCGACACCAAACAAACACATTCTGATAATGAAAACTTTGTTGTTTCAGTAGGCTTTTATTTTTAATTTATATAAACTATTCAGGTTCTAGTGTTTTGCATAAATCATATAACTATTTAAAAAAAAATATTTATTTCAATTTTTGAACACTAGTACTCAAACCACCCTGCAAATACTAAACTCTGTCGTAAAGAGAGCCTGGTAAGTTGGTCTCTTAGAAATTCAGATACACCTGTATAGCTATATATATAAATGAAATTAGAAAATAGAATATTAGACAGAAAAGGCCGGCAATTTTAAACCCTTTTTTTACATGTTTGATTGAGTCTGCTCAACAACCGCAAAAGAGTTGCGCAACACCTTGATTGTCAATATATATATATATTAGTTGCGACAAAAAACCAGCACTACCAACTCAATAATATTATATGCCCCCCTTATTATCTAGGTCAATATTGTTGTAGCGCTGCATCTACCCGGGTGATTATTTGTGAGTGTACTTGATCCTGCTTTTTGTGAATCAGCTTGTCTTCCCGTTTGCACGCGTGCCTCGAGTGTCTTGACGCTACCAATAAGACTCAGTTATCGGGCGTCCATGGGCTCTAGAAATCTAGTTACAAACGCCCGCTTTGGACAGTACAATAAGGACTACCTGCATAGAATACTTCTTCTTTGGGCGACGGAGAAAAAAAAAAAAAAACCGATGAAAAATAAAGTCTGTTTAGCCAAACGTAAACGGCACCAAGAAATATCGACATTTCGATAAAAGAGTAATGAAGAGGGTGGAGGCAGATTTATGGGCCCTGAATTAGTCTACAAGAGTTCTATTTTATTTTATTTTCAACATATCTTAAATCAGGTTTAAATGCTCCTACTTGTTGATTCAAGAAATTTGCTTGCATCTGGTATCTTTGGGAGAAATAACAAGAGATGTGGGCAGTAACAACAGGGCTTAGAACCAGACGGCGCCATATAAAAATTATATACAAGTAATACGGTAGACCATAGGTTTGTAGACTTAGCGAGCAGATATCAAGATAATTTATCCAAGATAAAAGAGTAGCTTATTACTTACAAAACCCAGTGGTAGTTAACACAGGTCAAATCTCTGCAAGAAAGCACCGCTAGCAAGTTAACTACCTTTTCAGCAGTAAAAAAAAAAAATCTTGATGATGCCGTTTCTGACAAACAGTGACTCGTTTCCCATGATTTTTGTTTTCTATCTTTTATACGAGCGAGTACCGTAAGTAGATGCACGGCTCTGGGGAGATAAGATGAATCACTCTCGCGGCCCAGCAAATACCGCAGTGTAGTAATTATTGCTTGTTAGCGGGTTATTGTCCAAAAAGCACTAGTTGGCAAATGTTTAAAAAGCCATAGCGAAAAATAATTTTGAAATTTCCTTGGTTGTATTGTTATTATTGTTATTATAATTATAATTATTATTATTATTATAATTATTATTATATGTTATACATTTTTATTTTTAATTTTATTTTAATTTTTAATTTTTATTTATTTTTTTGTTGCTAGATCTTCCCTTTTTGTTTAAAAAATTTAACCTAACCCACATACCCAAAGCCTAAGATTCTGTTTTTATATTTTTCTTTCAACCTTCTCTTTTTTTTTCTTTTTTTTTTTTTCTTTCAGCGCTGATGCCCTTGAAATTTTTCTTTTCTTCATTCATTTTTCTTCCTTTAATTTAATACTTTATACACATAAGATTAATCTGTTAGGTTTTTTCACGCAACTTCTCTCATAACTCACCTCATAATGTCGCATTGTAGTGGCCCTTGGTGGAACTACGATGACTTTAATCCTTGTGTCAGACATAAGTAAGTACTACCAACTCTACTCTCTTGAATTTCACTTGGCTTTTCCTATATCGAATCTTTTTTTTTTTTTTACTGACTGATTTTCACAGAATAACGCAGCAAATTCCGGCTTATGTCTTGACCGGCACCTCGTTTGCAATTCTTTCTATCACAGCATACCCCAAAGTCAAGGCCTGGCTCCGCAGAAATAGAATTAAAAAAGATCCCAGCTACAGACCTTTGCTTGCCAATGACTCGACATTAGACCAAGATGAGTCTTTCTACAATGGCACTGCCAACCGCATTAACAACTCCGACGCACATGGCTCTACCTTCTTTGAGGACATTAGACCCGTGAATGAAATTCGCCCATCCTACGGCTCAACCGACACAACTAGAAAGTCTGTCGACGAGGATGCTGCAGTTTCTCCCAAATTCCAGTCCAAACAACAGCCTACTATCATCACCGTTGTCAGATCCACCGCCGAGCGCCTCCGCCTTGCTGGTGAGCTTATCTTCACTTCTCTTCAAGTCGTTATTCTCGCTCTTGCCTACTTTATTCCTTCTATCAATGGCGAATGGCTCGCTGTTGAGGGTGATAAGTCTGTTCTCATTGCTCTTCTCACATTCTGGGTTTACGCTCTTGCTTTGGTAATTGCTCGTCTTTTTTTCATTCGTTCTTCGTTTATTCCCAACGTTGGTCTTTGGTCTCATTCGACTGTTCTCTACCTGGCTGCTTGGCTTTTTACTTTGCCCAACTTGAGATCTGCTCTCATCAACCCCTACTCTCCCTCATCTCGCAATCTCTATATTTCCCAATTCATATTTGCTTCTATCCTTTTTGTCAGCAACTTTTCTGCGAGATTAGGTGATAAACCTGCTTATCTTTACACTACTGAAGGTTCAGAGCCCTCCGTTGAGCCTATTGCCTCATTATTTTCTTTAGTCACCTACTCTTGGATTAATCCCATGATTTGGAAGGGTTACTTTTATGGTCTTCACACCAAGGACGTTTGGGAGCTAAGAGAAGATGATCACACTGCCTCTGTGCTTAAAGATTTTAGAAAGATTAATCCTGCTTACGGTTTGGCCCGCAGAATGCTCATCTATTTTAGAAAATCTTTGTTTGTTTCCGGTAGTTGGGCGTTCATTTACTCTTTTGTCACTTTTGGCCCGCCATTCCTCATGAAGCAGATTCTCGAGTATGTCGAGGACCCTTCTAGAGCCCCCGCTAATCTGATTTGGCTTTACGTAATCGGCATGCTTTTGTTTGGTATCCTCGATAATATTGTCTCGGGTCAATCTCTCTACATTGGTCGCCGCATGTGTATCAGAATGCGTTCCATCATTATTGGTGAAGTCTATGCAAAGGCCCTTCGTCGCCGTACTGGTGCTGGCAAGGAGAAGAAGCTTGGTAAGAAGGACGATGATAGCAGCAGTTCTGAAGAAGAAGCCACCCCCTCTGATGATAAGGATGAGTCCAAATCAGAGGATAAAGGTCAATCCAACCAAGGTGCCATTATCAATTTAATGGCTGTCGATGCTTTCAAGGTCTCTGAAATTTGTGGATATCTTCATTATTTTGTAGGTGGTATCTTGGTTATTGCTTTTGCTATTGCCTTCCTTTACACCATTTTAGGCTGGAGTGCTTTTGTTGGAGCTATTGGCATGTTCTTGTTAATGCCTGTCAATTACTACGTTTCCAGTCTCTTCGCCCGATTCCAAAATGACCTCATGGCTACCACTGATGATCGTGTTAACAAACTCAATGAGTTGCTTCAGAGCATCCGGATTGTCAAATACTTTGCTTGGGAAGAAAAATTTGCTGATGGTGTCAAGACTGTCCGTGGAAAGGAGCTGGCCATTCTTAGAAAGCGTTACATTCTCTGGTCTTGTGCCGCTGGCCTCTGGTTCATTTCTCCTATTCTGATCACATTGGTTTCCTTCAGCACTTACATTTTGATTCAACAGCGGACCTTGACTGCTCCAGTTGCTTTCACTTCTCTTGCTCTGTTTAATATCATGAGAGCCCCTATGGACCAGCTTGCTGACATGCTCAACAACGTTCTGCAGTCTAAAGTTTCTATTGACCGTGTTGAAGAATTTTTGAACGAAGCTGAGACTTCCAAATACGAGCAGCTCGGCAACCCCACCCGTGGTCCTAACTCTCCTACCATTGGCTTTGAGAACGCTACCTTCTCTTGGGAGTCCTCAGATGCCTCTAACACTTCCAAGGCCGACTTCAAGCTCCGTGATCTTAACATTGACTTTAAAGTTGGTGAACTCAACGTTGTTATTGGTGCCACTGGAGCTGGTAAAACTTCCCTGCTTCTTGCGCTTCTTGGTGAGATGGAGCTCACTGAAGGCCGTGTCTTCCTTCCTTCTGCTATGAACAGAGATGATGTTACCCCTAACCCTCAGACTGGTCTTGCTGAGACTGTTGCCTACTGCGCCCAGCAGGCCTGGCTTCTCAACGACACTCTCCGTAATAACATTCTTTTTGGTAATGAATTTAACGAGGCTCGTTACAAAGCTGTTGTTGAAGCTTGCGCTCTGAAGAGAGATCTTGAGATTCTGGATGCTGGCGATCAGACTGAAATTGGTGAAAAGGGTATTACCCTTTCTGGCGGCCAGAAGCAGCGTGTGTCTCTTGCTCGTGCCATTTACTCCAACTCCAAGCATCTCCTTCTTGATGATTGTCTCTCTGCTGTTGACTCTCACACCGCTCTTTGGATTTACGAAAAGTGTCTTACTGGTCCTCTGTGCTCTGGTAGAACTACTATTCTTGTTTCTCACAACGTTGCTCTCACTATTTCGCAAGCTGCCTTTGTTGTTGCTATGGAGAACGGTCGTGTTGCTGGCCAAGGTCTGCCTTACGAGCTTGCCAGCAAGGGTCTTCTCGGTTCTGATGAACTTGTCAGCTCCGCTGCTCAGAGTAACTCTGTCACCCGTGTCCAATCTTCTGAGAATCTTGAGGAACAAGGCAATGCTCCTGCCGCATCTGATCTCAAAAAGGAAATCAGCAAGCTTGCTAAGGATTCTGATATTACTGAAAACGACGATGTTAATGAGGAAGTTCGCAAGAAGACTGACGGTAAGTTGGTGAAGGAAGAAACCAAATCTGAAGGTCATGTCGATTCCAAGGTCTACATTGGTTATATCACTGCCATGGGTGGTTTCTGGTTTTGGATCACAATTTTTGTGGTTTACTTGGGTGCTCAGGGCCTGAACGTTCTTCAGTCTTGGTGGATCAAGATTTGGACTGCTGAGATGAATGGCCTTTCTGGAGCTTTCACTGTTTCTTTGCTATCCAAGACTGGTACTTACCAGCTTGCTGACAGACTTCAATCTTTCACTTTTACCAACAGTTTCTCTTCTCTTTCCAATGCCACTCAGACTTTTACTACTTTGGAATCTGGTCCCATTTCTGAGCACTCTCCTGTATACTACATTGTTGTTTACGCCTTGATCGGTGTCGCCTATACTTTTGCCGGTATGTACAAGGATTTGATCTCTTACTTGGGTGGTGTCAACGCCTCTGAAAAGATTTTCAACGATATGCTTGACTCTGTTCTCCGCTCCAAGATTCGCTTTTTTGACGCTACTCCTATCGGCCGTATCATGAACCGTTTTTCTAAAGATATTGAGGCTGTCGATCAAGATTTGGCACCTGTGGCCACTGGTGTTGCTCACTGTGCTCTTGCTGCCTTGGCCACTACTCTTTTAATTGCTTTTATTACTCCTGGTTTCTTGGTTGCTGGTTTGTTTATTGCTGCCATGTACTGGGCTATTGGTGTTTTCTATCTTGCTTCTTCCCGCGATCTCAAGCGGATTGATTCCATTACCAAGTCTCCTGTTTACCAACACTTTGGAGAAACCTTGGCCGGTGTCTCTACCATTAGAGCTTATGGTATTGGTGACAAGTTTGCCGCTGACAATTTGGCTAAGATTGATGACAATAATCGTCCTTTCTTTTACATGTGGGTTGCAAACAGATGGCTTTCATTTAGAATTGATTTTACTGGTGCTTTTGTTTCTTTCTCTGCTGCTGCTATGGTCATGTTAAGTCTTGGCCATATCGACGCTGGTCTTGCTGGTCTCTCTTTGTCTTATGCCATTTCCTTTAGTGAGAACGTTCTGTGGATTGTTCGTCTTTATGCCATTTTGGAGATGAACATGAACTCTGTTGAACGTATCCAGGAGTACATGGAAGTTGAGAAGGAGGCACCCGCAATTATTCCTGATTCTCGTCCTCCCATTGACTGGCCCAGTAAGGGCGTTATCGAGGTTGACAATCTCTCTTTAAGATATGCTCCTGAACTTCCTCGTGTCATCAAGAATGTCAATTTCAAAGTTGAATCTTTTAACAAGATTGGTATTGTTGGTCGCACTGGTGCTGGTAAGTCTACCATCATTACTGCTTTCTTCCGTTTCATTGAGGCCGATACTGGTTCCATCAAGATTGATGGTCTTGACATTTCCAAAATTGGTCTTAAAGATCTTAGAGAGAACATTGCTATCATTCCCCAGGATCCCACTTTGTTCATTGGTACCATCAGATCTAACCTTGATCCTTTTGGTCTCTACACTGACGAAGATATCTTTGAGGCTCTTCGCCGTGTTCATCTGATTAAGGTGAATGAATCTAGCCAGAGCTCTACTGATGAGCCTGGTGCTGAGGAGAATATCAATCAATTTAAGAACCTTGAAAGCCCTGTCACTGAAGGCGGTAACAACTTGTCTCAGGGTCAACGCCAGCTGATTTGTCTTGCTCGTTCTCTGCTCAAGTCGCCTAAGCTTTTGTTGCTTGACGAGGCAACTGCTTCAATTGACTACGAATCTGATGCCCAGATTCAGAACACAATTAGAGAGGAATTTTCTGAGACTACTATTTTGACCATTGCTCACAGACTGAGATCTATTGCTGACTATGACAAGATTCTTGTTATGGATGCAGGTAAAGCTGTCGAGTACGACCATCCCCACATTCTTCTTTCTAATACTGATAGCATTTTTTACTCCATGTGTGCCAACAGCGGTGAGCTAGATGCTCTACTGAACATTGCCGAAACTGCCTACGCCGAGAAGTTTGGCATTGCTGCTACCTCTTCTAACGTGACCAGCTCAAGCAAACCTAAGGAGTCTATTGAGCCTATTGCTCCGGCCACCCCTACTTTGGCGCCTGCTGCTGTGATCGATTCATCTCCGGAGCCTGAGGATTCTGAGACCTCTGCTGATTCTCCAGAAGCTCCTCCGACCGATAGTGATCTTACAACTGCTGAGGCCGCTCTCTTGAGCCCAAGATCCACCATCTCAAAGAGGTCTTCAAGGAGTTCAACCAAGAAGAAGTCTACTGGAAAGGTCTCCAAGAACAAGAAAAAGAAGAAGCATGGAAGAAAATAATTGTCCCGTCGTCATTATTCCTCATCATCATCTTCATTCCCATCATTATAACTATCCTTTCTATCGTTATACATTTACATATTTTTTACAGCTCTTGTTTTTTTGTTTCATTTTTTGGCTGTGTCTTTTTTGAAATAGTGATTCTAACAAATAAAGAGCTCTTTTATTTTTTAAATTATTTTTCAAATTATTTTTTAGATTATTATTATTTTTTTTTTCCGTCATTAACAAAGTCGTAAAAATTTGGCCCTGTGTTAAAATTTACAATTGCATTTCATAGTCTAAGTAATTGTAAAAATCTAGATTAAGTTGGTGTTCACCCTAACCTCTGCCATTGTCTCTTGATTTTTCCGCGAACTCCGGTATCATTTAAAAACATTCATTGAATTATTTGACTTTTTGTTCATCCACCTTCTACCAACTACATACAGGTTTTAGTCAACTCGGACACGAAGCTACAAATCCAATTGATGTTTTTTTTTTTATCATTTCGGTTCAATTTAATTAAGCGTTTAAACCACGAAAAACATGGCTTCTTTCAATAATCTTCCATTCGAAATTACTCACAATATTGTCATCTATGTACTAAGGGACGCAAAATTCGACTATCTCAGACGGCCAACCATCCGTAACTTTATGGAATCAGCTGAGCTCGGCAAGGAATATCTTTATTTTTATCCTGTGATGCCGCTAAGACTTGTCAGTAAATCATTCAAAGAAGTAGTGGACTCGATAATATTTAAAGTTCTCGAGATACAGTCCGAGAGTCCCTTTATTAGCTACCTATATAAGCACCAGTTTTTCATAAATCGGTTTAGTGTTTCCGAAGTTTATACTGGTGATGGATTTCCATTTGGTATAGCAGGCGTGGTTATGGACCGATCCAACGATGAGTTTGGCATTATGAGTAGAAGTGAGCGTTCTAGTTTTTTTGGCTCTTACTACCACTTCAACTTGGGAAGAGATCTATTTCGGCATGTTATTCATTTGTACATTTACTCTTGCGCTAAATTTGGAATTAACTCTGAACCTATTGCATATCTATCGCCTTCTCCTAAATACTTGGTGCCCGAGAATTTTCCAAAGTTACGGAAGGTCACTCTATTTCTGGGAAATGATTGGTTGAGCAAAAACAGAATCCAAGCGCTTCGCATGTTCTTCATCTATTTTAGAAATCCCAAGAATCAGCAGCCCCTAGAAATTCATCTCAATATGAAAGACAGCAATTATTTAAAATCAGTTTTACCTTTTTCATTAGTCAAAATATTAGGAATACAAAAATTGGTCGTCTCTATCACAATTGCTCGCTTCCACAGCCCTTTGGAAGTTCTTGAAAACGTTTGGTGCTTTACTCACCTGAGGAGTCTTGTGATTCACGATTGTAAGTCGGACGTCAACCTTTTTGAAACTCTCATGAGCCAGCACAAAAAAATCCAGCGATTGACGACATTGAAAAATTTTGAGATCTATAGCAAGTTATTGAAATGCAGTCCTTCGTCTTTGCTCACGGTTATCCCTTCGACTATCACAAGCCTTACTTTGCATTATGATGCCTTACTTTCTGCTATTATAGAGAGATTTGATACAAAAAAGCTCTGTTCTGGTTTTTTGAACATCAAATACTTACATCTCTATGCGATTGACTCTCACATTCCTCTCCAAGAACGTGACGACGCCATGATTGGCTTTTCCGAGGATTCCCAATTTAATTTTTTATTTCCCAAGCTTGAATCACTAAAGTCCACTTTTCGATCAGATTTCATCTTTTTATACACAGCCATTTTTGACAAAATAATGACATTAAACAAACACTCGATCAAAAAACTTCATTTGGATTTGAGTGAAGAATTTAGTACAATGATCCGCATAGAAAGCGACTTGAGCAAAATCGAAGAATTTACCATAGAAACGAAATCTGAGAGTGTATACCCTTTGTTCATTGACATAATCGGGAATATGGAAAGTTTGCAAAAGTTTTCTTTAATTGCTAATGAGAGCCCGATATGGACTGAAATTTTGATTAAATTGGCTCTACACGCTATCGGACCATCTAGCCCACTGCTACAACTGCGTAGTGTCGATTGCTTGTTCCCATTTACCATTAACTGCAGCAGCCCAGGTCGTTTTCGATCCAAACTGAATGATGTATTTACCCATACTGCTAGCAAATTTCTTCAGTATATTAAACGCTATCGTCGTGACTTGGACCTGAGACCTTTTGACCTTCTCACCATGGTCACTAAAGACGGACCCTTTTATCCCCTTGGCTCTAAAAGGGGAATGTTTACCCGAGGCCATTTTCTTTTTGATGTGGAAAAGCTCAGAACATTAATTTAAAAAAAAAAAAAAAAAGTCTAAACTAGAAGAGTAGCAGATTTTCTTTGGTTTCACATGGTGATATGCCAAAGTTTAAACATTATTGCTTGGATGCTGTTAAGAAAGCTATTCTGTTTATCTTTGTTTTCCTTATTCTCGTCAATAAACCCATAATTATTAATGTGTTCCATGGTTTTTAGGTGGTGTTTCTGGTTCATAGGTTATCTCACAGATCTTTCATTATATTAACACAAATTTTATCATGAAGCATCTTATCTGCCTTGTTAAGAATTATATATATATTATAGACCTTACTTTTTTTATGTCTTTTTTAAATCAATATTTCTATTAAACAAAATCTAATGGCCATTTCTTTTCTTTTTTTTTTTTTTTTTTTTTTTTTTTTTTTTTTTGATATGAATAAAATTCAAACACCTAGTACACAAAGCTATTCTAGAACAGCCGGATTTATTTTCTGATCAAGAGTTAATACTTAGATACAGCTTCTCATTTAAATTTTTTTTTTTTTTTTAAATGTTAATCTATAAAATGTCATACATTATTAAGCGGATGATTTTAAAGAGCCCTCTCGCTTTGATCCTGTTTTTTAATGGCTTAGTTTTCCTCCTCGTCTTTTTAATTGGCGTCAATAATGCCATCACGGTTAACCGCATCCTGTAGTATGATCCAACTTTTTCTATTTGGAGTTCATATCTTATCTTATAATCAAACCTTTCAATTTAGAGATAATATCTCATTTTTCAGTTACTTTTATGCTGCTCAGAATCATATTAAGTTGTATAAATGCAAACATTAACATTAGCACCTTCATTATTGTCAAAATCTTGCTATATCTTGTACAACACTTTCTTTTTTTTTGATTTATATACATTAAATATATTTCTTGAAAAAACCGTTTTTATTGAATAAAGACTAACTGAAATTTTTTTTATCGTATTTCTATTTGTCAGGTATATCGAATCACGACATTGACAATTTATTTTCAAGCATAATTAATCACGGGGTAACGGAGCTAGCCTTAGGAGCCTAATCACAGTTGGATATCATTATATTTAATGATTTCTGTTCACTGGAAGCTCTTATAACTTATGACTATTCAAATAATGATTATCATTTTAACTAATACAATATGGACATGTATTTCTATTGAACGTTGGCTGATAATTCCGTATTGATGTTTACAAGCATACCCTTTGCTCATTAATAAATCTAAGCAAGAGTAAGGTAATCATAGTATCTCATCTCTTGGAACAAAATTCTCATGAGTTCCAATTTATTTGGCATACTCCAGCTTGATGTTGACGAGACTGAAACCATGACTTTTTCGGTCATCCGCGTTTAATTTACTTTGATTTATTTTGATTTTGTTTTTTGATTCAGAAAATAGGAATAGAGAAGTACTTTCAGAGATCCATCCACACCATTCACTGAACATATGATTAAGACCCCTTTATAGACTAAAGTCTTCAACCAACTTAAGATAATTGATAATATCTGATAGTTGTTTTCATTGAATTTTTTCTTTATATTTTAATATTCAATCATAACTCTTACCTTTATTCTAATATGAAACGGGCCCGTTACACAAGCACCAACGAGTTTGCTTTGGGGCTTTTTTTTTTTTGCTTTGAGTTTTATAATTCAATCAGAATTATGTGGTGAATGAAAATTAAACTACGAGATACGACGTTAAATTCGACAATACTACTCCACCCACTCAAAGGAATAAGTTGTATGGAGGAAAATACCCCCAATTCAATTGAAATTCTTCATGAGTACCGTGTATCTTCATATTTTGAGCAAGCTGGTTTAACTCTATAGAGGTCGTGGCGTTCTTGAAAAGTATTTTTAGATGAGGTGCATCAATGAGCTAAACCATTATTGTAAATGTGGTCAACTAGAAATAGTCGAGCATGTTCTCAGTGAGTATCCTTTGCACCCTGCAAATCGAGATTTCTTAAGAAAAATGTTCTTGTAGCTTGAACCTAAAAGTTTTCTTGATATCTAAAAGGACCTTGGAGAGTGTTAGTCAGGTTATTAGATTTATTACCGCCAGTTCTTTTGCTTATGGTTCGCTTGATTAGAGAGTAGCCTGTTAGGGTTTTACTAAGTGTCAATTCTGGTATTGAACTACTGGGTGTTATGTATCTCAGGTTTTCCTTAACACATAAAATCATTCATGGAAATTGGAGGAAGGCAATCATCAGGAAATTAATTAATTCCTTCAACCGGCGGCTCATTCATCATGGTTGATAAATTAATTCAAGAATCTAATAAGTGTTTGATGGTAAAGTATGAAATTTTTAGTCACAACATTATCTTCTTTTTTTTGTTTTGCCAAAATATGTGTTTACGTAAATAACCATAAATTCTGTCAGAATTTACGTAAATAACCTAATATTAACCAAAGCCGTGTACATTAAACCCGTCTATGTAGTCGTCGGGTCCCCCCTTTCCTTTCCCCCACAAAGTTTCAGGGAAATTGAGGAATAAACATGAATTTTCTCTCTACTTGTACCAAAAATTCCACTTGTGTTTTCACCTTTCCCCAGAAAAATGGAGTTCTAGACAATAAAGTTATAATCTATCTTAATTATCACTGTATATTAGCAGTTTACCCTAACCTATATCTGTTTTTTTTTTTTTCTGTTTTTACTGAATGTCTTTAAAATGACTCTTCTTCATAACTTATTGTTTTTTTTTTTCTTTCACCATTTCTTGATAATTACATTCTGCCCTTTTATCTCCATTTAATTGCGCCAGTAATAATCAATTTGTGGTGATTTTTTTTTACTTGGGTCTAAATTAAACGAGCGTAAAGCCATGATGAGCGGCGCTTCTTTCAATAGTCTTCCATTTGAGATTACTCGCGAAATTGTCATCAATGTACTGAAAGACTCAAAATTCGACATTCTTAGACGGCCAATGGTTCGCAATTTTGCAACCTCCACCGATTATAAAAACAAAGAATTCTACTATATTTACCCAGTGGTGCCTTAAAGACTTGTCAGTAAATCTTTGAAAGAGGTGGTAGACTCAATTATTTTCAAAGTTTTACAGGTGAACTCCGAAAGACCCATTGTCAGCTACATGGGCAAGGACAAGAGATATGTAGATCGGTTTAGTAATGTCCGCAAAAACAAAAACAATCGACATCTTTCTCCCGTTGTAGGTCTGGTAATGGATCAATTCGAAGATACTTTTGGTATTGTTGACCGAGTTGAGAATTCTGAAATTTCCAATTCTTACTACTAGTTTAAGCTTGGAAGAGACTTATTTCGGCACGTCATTCATTTATACATCTATTCGTGCCCAAGATATGGATCCAAACCCAACACTCCTGCATTACTTTCGCCTTCTGCCAAATACTTGATACCCGAGAATTTCCCCAAATTACGGCAAGTCACACTATTTTTGTCAAATGATAGATTGAGCAATAATAGTGTCAACGCACTTCGCAAGTTTTTCATTTATTTCAGAAAGCCCAAGAACCAACAGCCTCTAGAAATCAATCTCAACATGAAAGACAACAGTTTTCTAAATTCGTCTCTACCTTTTGCATTAGTCAAGATCTTGGAAATACAAAAGCTGGTCGTCTCTCTCACAATTGCTCGATCTTTTAGTCCTTTAACAGATCTTGGAAATGCTTGGTGGTTTACTAATTTGAAGAGCTTAGTTATTCACGACCATTCTGCAGAAGTTCCTGTTTTTAAAGCTATCATGGCTAATAAAATAAAAATTCAACAAATGATGGCATTAGAGAATTTTGAGATCTATAGCGTTGTTTTCAAATGCGAACCTTTGGCATCTCTAAAACACATCCCTTCGACCATTACCCGCCTCACCCTTTATTACAGTGCTTTTCTGACTGAAGTAGCACATCTTTCTGACAAAACAGCCCTTCTCTCTAATTTTTTTTAACGTCAAGCACTTACATCTGTATACAACTGGAGTCAGAGAGTTTCCCAATGATCTTTTCAGCCCCTGTTTTGAGTTTTGCAACAATTGTACCATTTTGCTGCCTAAACTTGAAACAATGGAATCTACAATCAAATCAATGTTTCATGATGTATACGCATTAACTTTCAGAAAAATAATGGAGGTAAATGAAAATACGGCTAAAAAAGTGTGCTTAACTCTAAATGATATTCCCGCACTGCGCCTCATCGCTTCCGCTTTGACCAAGGTTGAAGATTTCACCATTGTCACGAAAAACGCAACATATGTACAAGATAATGATAAAACTTCCCTGATGGTTATGGTCGAACAGATGAAAATTTTGCAAAAGCTATCCTTGATTTGTAATGAGACTACTGGGTGGTCAGAAACCTTGGTCAAGCTGGTTATAATAGCTATTCTACCATCTAGTCCGATACCGCGTCTGCATAGTGTAAGTTGTTTACTTCCCTTCACTATTTATATCGGTGACAGGCATCACTTATATAGTGCTCTAGAAAAGATATATCGTGATGTTGATGAACTTTTATACCATCATCTTGAGAACTATCGTGACCTAGTCTCAAACCTCTTTGACATTCTTACACTTGTAACAGAAGATAGTCCCTTTTTCCCCCTAGGCCCTCTTTCCAAAACTTATGTCCGGGGTTATTTTCTTCTTGATGTAGAAAAACTCAGAAAATTAGCGTACGAAGCTTCGCAGTAGCTCTTTTTCCTTTTTTTTTTTTTTTTTTTTTTTTGAGAAATATCGACACAAATTTTAAGTAAATTCTTATTTTTTTTATATATATAATCAGTTTGTTGTCCTTATAACTATTTAAAAATTATACACAGAAGACATTAGTACAACAAAAATAACCCTCTTAGAGGGGGATGCGCCATTCACTATATATTTCATTCACTTCTATGGCACCGAAATTTCCACGAACTTAGTCCGTGTGTCAAGGGAAACCCGACATGATCGTCACTTCAGTGCGTTATGTTGAGTGGGAGGGCAAGCCGGTAAAACCTTGACAGGCTATGCTGTTAAGCTGACCATCAATTAAGGAGGTGCGGTGACGAATTGAGGAACTTGACCACCGCTTCAATGCCTTTCTTAGTATCAAGTAGGACATTGATGTCAAGCTCCGGAGGACATGTTTTTAGGTGCGTACGCCCCGATTCGCAGAGAGCGCAGTCTTTCAGCAGGTGCACAACCGTTTCAGGCTGGCTACATTCGCACTTGTGATTTCTATCCAAGACTCCTATCCTTTTAAAATAGGATCCAATAACGCTATGGCTAGTTCTATAAAAGCTGCCCTTAGAACTCTCATTATATACTGATCTCCAGGCTAAACGAACTTGAGCTCTAATGCTCTTTTTGAGGTTGACAGTGATTTCAGCCGTCCTGAGCACCATGCTCATCTTAACACGCTTCCAAGGTGGTCGGGTGTTCCAGAAGACATCCTTTTCAAGAAGAGAGCCTTTGCTTACAAAAACACTGTATTAAGCCTTGCTCTATGTAAATTCAGGTGTTTTGAAAATCTCTTTAAAAAAAAATAAAAGCTTTCCAGGAAACTGACTTGTGTATATCTCCTAAATGAAAAGGTGATCCGAACCGGAACTTTTGGCTCGGAACATAAATTTTTTCCCAACTTCTGACTCAACTGGGGATACAAAATAAGCTCAAAATTAAATTTTTATTTTATATATCTACTTTATATTTTATCAAATATATTTTAACAATATTTTGAAATATTCCCATAAACCTGGCATTGAGAATATAGCGTTCTGTTTCGTTCTGATTTGAGTCTTGATTCAAATCGCTGGAAAAAAACTGATTTGGAAGCTATCCCAATCGGGTAGTAGGTTTTAGCTCATATATTTGGAGTTCACCCTAACCTGTATCTGTTTTTTTTTTTTTTTTTTTTTCTTTTTTGTTCTTAGATGTCTCCACAATGACTTTCCTTCATAACTTATTGTTCTTTTGTTTCACCATTTCTTGATAATTACATTCTGCCCTTTTGCTTCCATTTAATTGCGCCAGTAATAATCAATTTTGTGGTGGTTTTATTATTTGGGTCTAAATTAAACGAGCGTAAAGCCATTATGAGCGGCGCTTCTTTCAATAGTCTTCCATTTGAGATTACTCGCGAAATTGTCATCAATGTACTGGAGGACTCAAAATTCGACATTCTCAGACGGCCAATGGTTCGCAATTTTGCGACCTCCACCGATTATAAAAACAAAGAATTCTACTATATCTATCCAGTAGTGCCTTTAAGACTTGTCAGTAAATCTTTAAAAGAGGTGGTAGATTCAATTATTTTCAAAGTTTTACAGATAAACTCCGAAAGACCCATTTTCAGCTGTATGGGAAAGGACAAGAAGTATGTAGATCGGTTTAGTAATGTCCGCAAAAACAAAAACAATCGACATCTTTCTCCCGTTGTAGGTCTGGTAATGGATCAATTCGAAGATACTTTTGGTATTGTCGATCGAGCTGGGAATTCTGAAATTCCCAGCTCTTACTACCAGTTTAAGCTGGGAGGAGACTTATTTCGGCACGTCATTCATTTATACATCTATTCGTGCCCAAGATATGGATCCAAACCCAACACTCCTGCATTACTTTCGCCTTCTGCCAAATACTTGATACCCGAGAATTTCCCCAAATTACGGCAAGTCACACTATTTTTGTCAAATGATCGATTGAGCAAAACTAGTGTCCATGCGCTTCGCAAGTTTTTCATTTATTTCAGAAAGGCCAGGAACCAGCAGCCTCTAGAAATCAATCTTAACATGAAAGACAACAATTCGCTAAATTCGTCTTTACCTTTCTTATTGGTCAAGATCTTAGAAATACAAAAACTGGTCGTCTCTCTCACGATTGCTCGATCTTTTAGTCCTTCAAAAGATCTTGGAAATGTTTGGTGGTTTCCTAATTTAAAGAGCTTAGTTATTTACAACCATTCTACGGAAGTTGCTGTTTTCAAAGCTATCATGGCTCATAAAACAAAAATTCAAGAATTAATGGCATTAGAGAATTTTGAGATCTATAGCACTTACTTCAAATGCGAACCTTTCGCATCGCTAAAACTCATTCCTACAACCATTACTTGCCTTACCATTCATTATATTGCTTTTCTGACTGAAATAGCACATCTCTCTGACAAAAAAACTATTCTTTCTAATTTTTTCAACATCAAGTACTTACATCTGTATACCACTGAAATATTAGCGTATTCCGAAGAGATTTCCAGAGCCTGTATTGATTTTTACAACGATTATACCATTTTGCTGCCTAAACTTGAATCAGTGGAATCTACAATTAGATTAACATTTAATGATGTATACGCCTTAACTTTCAGAAAAATAATGGAGGTAAA
The DNA here is from genome assembly GCA_030558065.1 of Geotrichum phurueaensis. NCBI lineage: Eukaryota > Fungi > Ascomycota > Dipodascomycetes > Dipodascales > Dipodascaceae > Geotrichum > Geotrichum phurueaensis. The sequence goes on from JAJMRT010000008.1 coordinate 25,513, forward strand.
TACAAACATTGCTAAAAAAGTGTGTTTAACTATATACGATATTTCCGAGCTGCGCCTCATCGCTCCCGCTTTGACCAATGTTGAAGATTTTACTATTATCACCGAAAACGCAATATGTCTACACGATAATGCTAAAATTTTCCTGGTTTCCATGATCGAAAAGATGAAAAATTTACAAAAGCTATCTTTGATTTGTACTAAGACTATTGGGTGGTCAGAAACTTTGATTAAGCTGGTTCTAATAGCTATTCAACCATCTAGTCCGATACCGCGTCTGCATAATGTAAGTCGTCTATTTCCCTTCACCATTTATATCCGTGACAAGCGTCAGTTCTATCATGCTCTGAACAAGATATATCGTGATGTTGATGAACTTTTATGCCATCACCTTGAGAACTATCGTGAACTAGTCCCAAACT
>JAJMRT010000008.1:26031-97080 GCA_030558065.1 Geotrichum phurueaensis
TTTTTTTTGAGAAATATCGACACAAATTTGAAGTAAATTCTTGTTTTCTTTTGTTTCAAAAAAAGTAATATATCAAATATTAAACAAAATGGACTGAAGCTGTTAAAAGACCTATTCATCCTCCTCCTGTTTTTTAATCCTAGTTTCATCCTCATCCTCGTCATCCTCATTGTCTTCAATGATGCCATCATCATTAATAGCATCTTCGTCGTCTGACTCAATCTTTTTAATTTCAGGAATATCGTCATCATCATCAGGTTCCCCAGAATCAGATTCCGCTGACTTAACACGAACCTCATCATCAGCATCCTCATTTTCCTCTTCAGAAGCAGGTGCGTCTGGAAGCTGCTCCTCGTAACGAGCGTTAGATCCCTGGAGCTTAGTGTGGGCAGCTTCCACTTGTTTCTCAGGCTGGTTGCGGGTGGCATCAGCAGTCGCAGCAGAAGCAGTAGATGCAGTAGTAGGTTCAGCAGGGCCAGTTTCCTTTTGACCTTCGGCTGCAATGTTCGTGCCAACAATAAGTCCAAACAGTGGCGAGAGGTGCTTAATGTTAAGGGTCAATCGGGAAATATGTTCTGCGTCAATTAAATTTGCAAGACCTGCAACGCGAATCTTAGCTGCAAGCTGACAGAGATCGTGGTCAAGTAAAAGGAGCCGTTGTTGCAGCCGCGATACACGCAGAGAGCGCGTCACAAGCGCATCGTGTGACAAAACTTGATCGGTCTGGGTTTGGTTGAGTGCCTCGTTTTCGTCATCGTCGTTTTCATCATCGTCGCTTTCCTCATCTTCTAAAATATCATCATCGGCACCACCCTGCGTGGCGAGCTGCGACTCGGCAGCATGATTTCCTAAATGTAGCTCTTGACGGTATGCCTTGTCGTTCGGGCCGATCTGGAGCTCAATTTTGGCCGTTTTTGCGTAGGCCTTCTCTTTCTTCAAGAAGAGACCCATGATCTCGCGCTGAGTAGAGTCTGCAATGGTGCTTGGCAGATCAAACAGCCGCAGGCGTTTGATAGCTTCACTGGTGGCAAGTGAAGACACCTGTGCAATGGTGACATTGACGGTGACTAGCAGATCAAGTAACGACTTGGCCGCGACTGAGCGGATATGCAAAGACTCGGACTGGTCAACAATTAGCTCAAGCTCTTGAATTAAGTCAGTAGTAAAATCGCTGGTTTTAGCAGTAAGATCAAGGCCATTATCGGTAGTTGTTTGTCTGGCAGAGTTAGTGGAAGACGTCGCATTAGCAACAGTAGCTGTTTCAATAAGTGAGCCCAATTTCCACATGGCATAACTTCGTAGCAGGTTGGCAATCGATACAATCAAAAGAGTAACGTTCTTGTCCGGTTTGTACATAGAGGCATTGGATAGAAGTTGTTTCAACTTGTCGACAAGAAGGACACTGTTTGTAGAGTCATCTTCCTCAGAATCTTGTAAGGGCGAGTCCATGACTTTTCTAATATCCACGACACGCGACAGGCAGTCCACTTTTGTGAGGGGCTCTAAGATGTTGTCAAGAGAAGCATCAAGTTCTTCGGTATCTAACCTTTCAGAGATTGTCAGCAGTACAGATTTCAAAGCAAACGAGGCATCTTCAAAAAGATCTGTAATTTTATTGCGGACATCATCTGCAAAGGCAAGGGCATCCTCACTAGTTGTAGCTTTAATGAAAACGTTGGCACACTCTTCGATTACGATGGACCGCTTATGGGTCTTGAATTGCTTCACGACAAGGTCTATCAGCTGGTTGGTGTACTGTCCCTCACCACCGGTCTGGATTAAATAGTGGCGACAAATATTTAAATCCAGCAGTTCATGAAGCTTCATTACTTGTGCAACCGCCTCAGGCCTATGCGAATAGTTTTCCAGTAATTTGGGGATGGCCGTAATCAAATCTTCTTGAATCTTGGATAAAAGCTCCTCAGCATCGGTATCAGTAATTTTTTTTGCTCGGCGCCCCTCAGCACGTTTGACAGCATCAATCGAACCCTTCACAAATCCGTACAATGCCTCAAGCAAAATCAAAGAGTCCGAAGAGCCAATAGCATAAAACTCGACAAATCGCTTCGAGCTTGAGGTCTTGGCCTTGGAATCTAAGGAAGAGAAATCAAATAAAAGCTGCTCAACCAAGACAGGCCATTCACACTGCTCGCCAAAGCCAGCTTCCCAGAGAGAAGAGCCAGCGAGTGATGTACGAGATGACCGCGAAGGATATAGGTCTTGCAAATCTACCTGATCAGACTTGGTATCCGCCGAATTGCCCTGATCAATAGTTTGGCTTACCTTGAGAAGCGATGCAAGGTACTTGAAGATAATCCACGAATCATCCAATTCGGAAAAGTTGTTTTTCAGCTTTTTCAACTCATTGGCATTGAACTCATCATGGGCAGCCTTAACCTGCTCAGAGACATGCGACACCAAAAATTTCGAGACAGCCTTTCGTACTCTGGGTTCAGAGTCGTAGATTAGGCTAGAGACAATCTCAACGTCATCTTCCTCCAGGAAACCAACGTCTCTGAGAATTTTGAGAAGATCAATTGTGGCTACACGAACAGGAGTGTCCGAGTCGAGACACGACATTTCAACAAGACGTGATCTAAATCTTTCCGTGAACTGTCGAAAGCCGATAGTGTTATTTGGGTTGGCGTAGAGCTTGGCGAGCGATCTGATAACTTCATGTCTTGTAGCACCATGAATATCAGAGAGTAACCAACCAAAATATCTAAGGTACTGAGATTCAAAGAAAAAACTAGGCAAGATATCCATCCACGTACCCAGCTCCCTGATGCACTCTGCTCGAATTCTAGGATCGATATCACGGTATCGATGCACAAACACTGTGTCGAAAACATCTTTCATCATAACCTGAAGGTATTTCTGGTTAGCGCTAGCCAACTGTAGCGATTTTTCGGCAGCATTCAGTCTAGATTTAGCAGGTCTTTTCTTTTGACTTTCTATTTCAATGATCTTCTCTTGTTGATTGATGGATTGCGATGATGCAACATGAAGATTACACAGCTCGGTCAAAATTGTTAAAAAGACAAGCGTTGAGGTATGTCTAAATGATCTGAGGTTGGAACTGGTCATGGCTGTGAACCAGATTTTGAGGTTTTCCATAAAACTTTCATCGTCGTAGAGTATACCGTTCTGAGATGCGGTGTTGATAATCTTCTTGTAGAATTCAATGAGATTGGAGCGAAAAGACTTAAACTCGGGTTTCCTCGAAACAAGCGGGAAGTCGGCCAGGGCATCAAACTTGAATGCTTCCTGAATCTGTGCCAGCGTATCTGCTGCGGATTCACCATCTTCAATATCGTGGGTTTCAACAGGTATGCCACATCCACAACTCTATTTATAATATGATGCATTAGTACGTTATTAACTCAGAAAAATTGAAAAAACGCGAAAAACTCGACGCGTCGATCTCTTCAAAAAAAAAAAAAAAAAAAAAGAGAAAAAAAAGAGCAAAATAACGTAAAAAACATACCTTTAAAATAAAATTGACCATGTCTTTAAGTGCCGTAATTTCATTCTCCTTATAAGACTCGATCCACTCGGCAGCCACCTCGGCGATTGAGACCTCCGAATCTAGCATGGCATCAAAGATAAAGTTTTCAAAGGAAGGCGGCGGCTCCTCGGGGTTTTCATCTTCACTGGCAACGTTATCGTCGCCATTAGCGCGCGGACCACGTTTCTTGCGCGGCCGTGAGTTCTTGCCTCTGGGTCTCTTACGCTTCGACTGTGTTCTGTCATCATTGTCGGAATCTGAGTTCTCGCTAAGAGAGTCCTGCTCTGCAAAAACGCAATGAAAAAAGCACAATTAGTGTCCGTAGAAATAGAAATAAACAAGATACCGTCGCAAACAAGCAACAGAGTAATGAGATCAAAATGAAACCGGTGAAAGACATACCTGTGTACTGGCTGGGGCGCACGCGGACGCGTTGAGACCTTCTCAACGCGTTTTCAGACGAATCAGTCGTAGGCATTGTTTTAATCAATTAAATAGTGTAAGCTGTAGTAATAGGGCAAGGAAGTTCAAGCGAAAAAGGAGAAACCAAAATAAAGATTTCTGCCTGATGTCGAAAACTTTCAATGAGGTCTAGAGTATGGTATAAGGAGAGAAGCGAAGAAGGGAAACTAGAATGAAGCCAAAAGGAGATTTTAAAAAAGTGTTAAAATTGAAAAGGAACTTTGCAGAGGTGTGCTAGTCGTGTAAAGTTTTCTTTTTTCTGTGGGTTTCGCGTTTTTTCTATTATCTGCCCTTGCCCAACATCACGTGATATTGGTCTTTATTTGAACGGTCGAAACAGCGGCAGAAAGTTGCATGTGCAATCGCGTATCTTTATACCAGCCAGTTAATGACATTGATAAACGGCCATCCTTTTAGAACTAGATCACAGACAGCTTGTGAAATGACAATATAAATATAACGGTAGTATCAATGCTTGCGATTTATCATTGTTTTGTTTAAATCAAATTCAGGCCTTTCGGCAGTAAGAACCTAGTAGTGGATTCTGATATTTACTTAAGTAGACCCAGATGTACCAACGATCTTTAGTATGGACTTGAAAACTCAAACTTCACCATCCTGTGTCATTTGTATTGCATTCAATCTCTACAACACGCAATTGGTCGTCATGTCGCAGCCACCAGCTCCTCAACGCACCACTGTCTTGCTGCGTAAGTTTGCCATTAGACTCGTTATAAAGAAAGCTTTTCTTTCTAGTTGCTTTTGGGCTTATTCTAACATTTCATAGAACGCGTCGACGCGGCTACAGAAGCTCTTGTCAGCAACTTCAAGCAGATAGTCGACATGTCATCTGTGAGTGACCAGCCCCATTAAATCTTAAAGGGATTCATTCATCATATTTACTGATTTTATGCTAATACTAATACATTTTAGAACTCTGGTAAAGAGCGCGGATACGTTGCCAGCGAGGTTTTTCAGATCGAGTCAAGCGCAACGTCTCTAGTGCGTTCGGCTGAGGAACTCATGTTTGTGACGCGCAGTTTGAAGGAGGCGTGGATACTAGGCCAGATTAAGCCGCTGCGGAGCGAAGAGGAGCAGCAGCAAGAGAATGATGGCTTGACAGAGGATAAGGATATGAGCGACCGCGAGCAACAACACACAACAAAGGTCAACTCAAAAGCAGAGAAACTGCTGGATGCAATTCTTCAGGAATCTTAGACAGATCTCTTTTTTTTTTTTGCATTGAGCCGATGTGGGCTCAACTTATCTTTCAAGCATGCCAGTTGAGATCTTTGGTTAGTTCTCGCTGCTACTTACCCAAAAATATTTGCTATCGCATATTTTCAAACTACCAAAAGAAAATTATCGCAGCTAGGTAGCAATATCATGGGGATGATCGTTAAGATACCTCAGTATGTGTAACGTAGCTTTATGATACTGGTGGCATGATAGCGTTTCAGCTCAAGATCAGTTTGCTGTAAAAGATTCTGGGTTAGTTTTGAAGTACTTTACTTCATAGTCTCTGGTTTTCAGTGTAACTATTTAATTTATTATTTTTGCAAGGTTCTGTTTCTGTTTTTTTTTTTTTTTTCTAAAGTTGGTTGCCCCAAATATCGATGCGGTTAGAAAATATCATCAGTGAGTTTGTAGACAGATATTTTTCAAATCTTTTACATAAAGCTTGGAGCAGACATGCAGCAATGTTTGCTGATCTCACCCCTGTCATTTCCCATTTGCACGAGCGATCTCTACCGGACTATAAGTGGCGCTGGTGTCAGAGTGATTGGCTTGGTTGACGACATCACTATCTACATGAGACAGAAATAGCAGGTCTTTAGTTTAACACAACAAGAACTAACTACTCAGTATTTTCTAAAAAAATAAAGGCTGTTTTACGCAGGAAATTTAAGCAAGCAAACTTTTCAAGCAAACCAATTATGAAAGTATATTCTTGTCTGGGAAAAGACCCAACGAACACCGATATTCCTGTAGAGAAGACAAGAGTAGAAGTCGAGTCAGTGCCACCTAGAACAACTGTACAGATCCACGAGCACAGAAAGCTAAGTTAAGGCAAGCATAAAACGGTATAATCTAAAACGCCAAGATTAGCTGCTTTCTAACATTGGGTTCCCTACATTCCATTTTCCTGTAATTCATCTTTTGGATCTTGAACAGGGACTTTGCTAACCCGTCATCTATGTCAAAACAAACCTAAACCCTCGGCTCTAGAACCTACGCTTTAAGACATAAGTTTAATAGATTTTTTTTAACCCTCACGTAACAGGTATTTGAACCAAAAGTCCCAGCTGCTAAAGTCTACATTAGCAAAATAAGTTTCAAGTATTATATACTATATATTTTAATGCGTTCCAGGACAAGCGGGATATCCACGTAAAATTATAAAAGTCCAGCTTCGACATTTGGAAAATCGGTACATTATGAATAAAACTTTTCACGATAGGAGGCAGAATTTGTGATTATCATCTTAAGGTTGTATAAAGCTACCCTAATTTTTTTAGGATAAGGATACCTTGAGTTGGAATCTTCAGGTCTTGACTTTATAGAAACAATCCAAAAAAAAAAAAACATCAAACTACATGTTTCAACAGCTGCATTTTGACATCGCAAGTTCTGCGGCTCTGTAGAAGCATAGCATATTTTACCAACCCGAATCTCTGTTAAAACACCAAAGATAATAATAACCATGGCCGCTACGAAGTCCGACTAGAATCCAACGAACGAAACCACAACAAAAAGCAATAGCCCTTCAAAAAAAAAAAAAACACTCTCTACTAGAATCAAACGAGCCAGGAAAAAAACTGCGGAGTCTTTTTGTTTTGTCATGAAATCTAAGATTATTGCAGAAAATACATAATTATCGGGTGAATGGGAATGGTGGGATTTTTGTGTGCTATAACGTGTACATTTACTCGTCGTCGTCTTCAGCCTCAACGTATTTCGAGCGAATGTCCTTCCACTGCTTACCAGCGTTGATGCTATCGTAGTAGGAGTCGACAACCTTGTTGAAACCACTGAAAAAAAAAAAAAAAGTTGTTAGCAAAAAAAAAAATTCACGGGCTAGCTGGACGTGCCGGGTAGCGATTGATGAAAAAGTAACTTACATGTCAAAGAAGAACGAACTGGCAAAAACAGTAGCGACGAAGACAGAGTTACGTCTGAACAGGGTGTTGTAAATGGTAGTTCCGAAAGACTAAAAAAAAAATGTTAGCGAGAGATGTAGCAGATAGTAAGAGTGCATGATTCAACTTACCATTGTGGTGTATATATGTGCTGGTGAAGAGAATAACGAGAATTCTTGCAAAGAAGGTAAAAATGGTGAAGAGGGAAGAAAAAAAAGTGGTAGAAAAAATGGTCAACGAAAAATTAAAAAAAAAAAAAAAAGAATCGAATGAACCCCGTTTGATTGGCCAGCCTCAATATCACATGATCAGCTCACTTTCTCGGTGTCCAAAAAAAAAAATTAAGTCAAGGCCTTTAGAAATCCAGATCCGTGAACCATTTCAAATACCAAGTTGTATTTCACAGCCTCGATTCCCTTTACATTGACGGTAACCTACTCGATAATGTCGGATTCTATTCTACCCTCCGGTATCAGAGAAGATGAAAATGGCACTAGAATTGTCGGTGGCACCGTGCGGAGTGATGGCACCGTGCGCAAGGTCTACAAGGTGCGGCCAGGCTACGTGCCGCAGGAGGACGTCGCCAAGTATGTGGCGCCGAAACGGTCGCGGGTGCCGGTCGCCGACAGAGGTAATCGAACTGTTAGTCCGCACTTGAGAACCATCAACAACATTCTAGCCGGTAACGGTGATTCTGCTGGTGGCAGGCCCAGCCGAACCAAACCGCTCAAGAAAACCGAGGATGAATTTCCCGCGCTTGGCCAAAGGCCCGTTGCGTCCAAGCCAGTGGATGCCGTTGTGGATATGCTCTCTAACTTGGATATCAATGGAAAGGATAAGAAAGTTTCTTCTCAATCCCATGCTGATAAGCTGACGGGTGCCGCCGCAGCAGAGACAAGCTCCAGCCGCGTGTCTAATACAGAGCCGACGCAGTCCGAATCTAAGCCAGAGTCTGAGTTTTTGTCAGACTCAAAATCATTGCCCCCCTCTACGGTCAAGGACAAAGCAAAGATTTCTTCAATTTCTAACAATACCACTGAGGCTTCATTGACAGCTTCAAACGACGTGAAAAAACCAGCTGCTGGTAAATATGTTCCACCTTGGAAACGAGGTAAATAACCATACTGTTTCTACCCTCTTATCTGCATCGATGTAATCCTTTTATTATTGCCATGGCATACCCCAAGCATCTTGATTTTTTGTCAGAGAGCTTTTCAATTTGATGGAAATCATCTTTGTGAAGCTTCTTGATGCTTTTTATTTATTTAATTTTTTTTTTTCTTTTCCTATAGAATAATCTAATAATCATGTTACGACCCACGATTTTTAGCTTCTGCTACTGGTCCTATTACGCCAGAGTTTTATAAATCTTTATGCTTTTTTTTTTTTTTTTTTGAGACTGGTCAGAAATGGTTAGGCGCCGAGTCTAGGATTAGTATCACAAAAATAAATGTTCCAATTTTGATTTCCAATTTCCAATAAATAAGTTAAAAACGATAATAATAATAATAATAAAAATAATGATAAAAAAAATGTGTGCGTGTCATAATAGTTAGTAGAGAAGAAGCGTCAATTTCAGGCCTTTATCCATGTAGCCCCGTAGCTCAAAACACAAGGCTTTCAAAGACAGCGTACAAAAACCCTGCGATGCCAACCGTCGATAAAAAAAGGCCAATGCTAGCTTTGCTGGCAGCATTTGCTTCTGCCATGCTGCTGTATCTGGTGCTGTTATCGTTAGATTTGCCCTGGATGTTTCGGACATTCCCGATACTGCTGCCGATTCTATAGCTACTGCCGGAGGAAGTTGGCGTAGCCATTGCATTAAAGCTCGGTGTATTGTGCTGACGCTTTAGCTTGTTAAAACTGCCCTCGTCAAATTGAAACGTCATAGCACCACCATTTTCCTCAGAAGCTCCGCTGCGGTAACTAGAACTACCACCATTATTAACGCTCGAGTCCCACACCGTGGTGATCACAAACCCAGTGTTGCCATCGTAAGTATACACGGTTGTAATTGGCGGGGTCGGCACGGTAGCCGAAGAGAGAGATTGTGTTGAAGACAAAAAGGTCAGAGTAGGTGACTGGAAAGATTCAGCAGGAACAGAGGTCGAGAGTTTAGAGTTGTCATCAACCCAGGTCTCACTAGAACGGCTAAAGTTGGGGTCTAATTGACTGCTACCCTCGTTACTATTGTTACTGTTGTTTGTGTCAGTACTGTTGCTAAAGTTAGGTTCTCCACTGATTTCGCCATCTACCGCTTGAATTGACGTCCAAGTTCCCGAGTGGTCAGTGTAAGCGTATTCTTTACCCGTGGAGTAGTCCTGGACGCTGATAGTTTTGACATAAAAGTTATAGGGGCCCTGGTCGTAATCTGTGAGACCACCAGCCCACTGAATAGTGCCCTCTGCGTTACTTGGGTCTCCGCCGGCCCATGAACCAAAGCGGACTTGCATGGGTGACTGAGGGTAGTAGTTGTCGCCATTATTTACAAGCGTGCGCACAATGTTACCATCAACGCTCCATATTATACTGTCTTTGGTCCAGTCAATTGCGTATGTGTGGAACTGCTGCTGAGGGGTCTCGACGGGATGAAAACCACCCCGATCATAGGTGCTCGTGTCGCCCTTGGAAAAGTAGTTGGTCTGAACTTGAGCGGTATCGCTACCAACCCACTCAAGATCGATTTCATCCAGGTCTTCTGAAATGAGTACAACTGAGGAAATAATGCCGCGACCGGGGGCAGCCTGAGCTTCAAACTCAACGCGACCAAACATAATAAAGAAGTCAGATTCCACTGTGGGCGAATCTCCTCGCTGTGAAATTTGAAACTGCGCACCAAGGTCAGGGAGATATGTAACTTTGTTGCTGGTCAAGTATGGCTCGTAGCGATCAATTTCCGGTGAGTTGACTTGACGGAAATCGGTCACCAAAAAGGAGGAAAGTGCCGGCACCGGGTCGCACCATTGCGTCAGAGGATTGCAAGATGTGTAAGTCTGGGCAAATGTCACTTGCAGAAAATATAATGCTGCTGCCAGAAAAAGCATTTTAAAGAAGCTAAAGACTTGTAAACTGTTTCCAGTATTAAATATTGTATAATGGGTGAAGCCTTGAAACTGTAAAGAGTGTGAATAGTAAGGTCTCTGGAAAAAATGAAAAAGCAAAATAAAACTTGAAGGTAATAATAATTAATGTGTTTTTTTTTATTTAACAAGCATGAGATTTCAATCTTTATATATTTGTTTATATCTGAGTCTAATGTACTGTGGGCACTCACAGTGGGAATGTTTGTGATACATGCGATAGTGATGGTTTTCGTCTGGAACTTTAAAAAAAAAAAAAAAAGCCCAATTTAAACGTTTTATTTGCAACGGCTGGTCAAGGGGGACCCTGGCCATGCATGAAATTTCAACAACCTCCCACATCATCATTACTAAAATATCCAAAGGTAATACTCCTTCATAACTGGGATCCACTGAGCAGCATTGTCCAGCCATGTTTTTTTTTTGCCTAGGAAGGTAAAAGGCTCACACATGTGCTGTCGCTGCCATCGCCACCATCATCGCAGTTACTAAAAAAAGAAAAGGAAACTAACTCTGATGGTTTTAAAAGCAGGGAACTACTATAGCTTCGAGGTGTTTTAATAACTGGCTCGGTTATAACTAGTAGGCAGGTGCTGCTGCACTGTGCAGTGCGGTTATTATTGTATTTGACAGATGTTGGAAAAAGCGCACTGTGTCAGTATAGCATTGCATACTTTGTACATGCTCTTGGAACCCAGTGTCCAGTCTATTCACCAAAACTTATCCAGTCGCAGTTCTCAAAAGTTAGGCACTAACGACGGATTGCAAAAAAAAAAAAAAAAAAGGCTAAATTAAACAGTTGTCAGACAGACATGTAGTCACATTTATTTACAATACACAAAATAATAACAACGGCGATACCAACATACTAAAACCCCATACGCATCTAAAACTTAAACTCTCTGTAGCCTGGTAGCACAACCTTGTCTGTCACCCACTTGCGCAGCGCACTTTCGACGATTTGACCCATGCGCGGCATATTATGAAGCATGCTTCGGCTGCCCAAAAGCGACTTTACCGCGACCTCAAGGGCAAACTCCGGCCGCACCGATACGCGGACGCGGCGCTCGCTCTCAACGCTAAGAACTATCCGGGCCGAAAAGCGGACAACGGAGACAACAAGCGAAACTGGCATTACAAAGGACATGACTTTGGGGGAGCGTAGATGCAGTCGCGTCTCAATGCCCATAGTTATGGTGTCAGAGAGATCAATATCAAGCTCAGTTGTAATGCGGCCGGCGCCGGCACCAGCAGCTGTACTTTCGTCGAGCAACACGCGGCAGTTACTAAAAATGGGAAAATCCTCGCCCATTGATAGCTCTGTCAGCTTTATATCGTCGAGATAGTCAGGCTTCTTTGGCCCGTTAAGCGTTTCTTGAAGATACGTAGCAAGCTTGCCTTCATGGCTAAGGTCGCTGCGGTATTGATTGATAATTTGCGCAAGAAAAACATTGATCCAGTCTAGAGACTCGGGTGTGTGGTTGTGCGGGAGGTAGTGGAGCTGCGAAAGCAGCCGCGAGGTCGGGTTCGCAGTCGGTACACTACCACCCTGAGCAGCAGGCAAGTCCGGTGGTAGCCGCGGCGTTTTGCGAGGCGAGGCAGAAAAAAGGAAGAACCGAATAAAGAAACCAATGGCAATGAATATCGAGATTTGGCCGATCTGGCGCGTGTTAGCGACATGGGCTGTGAGCAAACAAAAGCAAAAGCTGCTGAATTATTACTTACTATAAAGCCATAAAGAAACCCATTATTAGACCTAAAAAAAACAAAAAAAAAATTAGATATAGTCCTCCTCCTGGTCCAGTTTTGATGCTACTTACACGTTGGTGGTGACTACCTTGTAAATGATTGTGGGGGGTGTGTCGGCCATTGGAGTTTTGATGAAGAAGAAAAAGTCCCAAAAACCTGAAAAAAAAAAAAAAAAACATTAAAAGTTCAAAGCCCGTGAACAATAAAATGCCCATATTTGTAAACTTAAAACCATGACTATCTGAATTTTATCATTGTTGATAACACTTAATTTCCAAAACAATAAGAATAAAACATATTAATAGACCCTTAATAAAAATTCATTTCTAAAATATTACAAAACAAAAGAAAACACAAAACCAATAAATTACACGTTAACATTAAGCTTGGGGGTTGACCTCGACACCAACTCTCTCCTTAGAAAGAATATCAACCAAGAGAGGAGAGGGCAGGTTGTCAAGAGAACTGCCCTGAACAGCCTTGTAGGCACGGACATCGGCCATGTACTTGTCAAACAGGAACGCAGAGTCAAGGGGACCGCCCTTGGCCTCGGGGTGGAACTGTGTAGAGAAGATGGGTCTAGACTCGTGGATCATACCCTCGTTAGACTGGTCGTTGAGATTGACAAAGTACTCCTTAAAGTAAGAAGGCAAAGTAGAGGCATCAACAGCGTAACCGTGGTTCTGCGAAGTGATGTGGCACTGACCAGTCATCAGATCAAGAGCGGGAATGTTATGAGCACGGTTACCGTACTTAAGCTTAATGGTCTTAGCACCAGAGGCCAAAGCAAGGAGCTGGTGACCAAGGCAGATACCGAAAATAGGACCGTTGTAAGTGTCCATGGTCTTCTTCAGGTTGTAGACAGTAGAAGAGCAGTGAGTGGGGTCACCGGGACCGTTGGAAATAAAGATACCATCAAAGTGATGAGCAATTTTGTGGATGGGGTAATCATAAGGGAAAACAGTAGCAGAGGCACCTCTGGAAACAAGAGATCTAAGAATATTCTCCTTGACACCACAGTCAATAACAGCAACGTGGGCCTCGGCGTTGGCACCAGCGGAAACGTGGAAGGGAGCCTTGGTAGAAACCTTGTGAACCAAGTTAATGGCACTAGGATCAAGGAAGGCCTCGTCCTCATTAGCATCGTACTCCTCACCAACGGTGATACGAGCAAGCGAGGAACCTCTCTCTCTGAGGTAAGTAACAATAGCTCTGGTGTCAACACCAGAAATGGCGGCGACACCCTCACGCTTGCACCATTCGCCAAGGGACTCGACGGCGGTCCAGTGAGAGTACTTCATGGCAGCATCAGCAACAACAATACCAATGCACTGAACATGGGGAGACTCAAAGTACTTGAGCAGGTTGAATTCATCTCTAGCAGTAGAAGATGGGACACCGTAATTGCCAATCAAGGGCTGGGTGAACACAATGATCTGACCACGGTAAGAGGGATCAGTCATAGACTCGGGGTAACCGACCAGTGAGGTAGTGAAAACAGCCTCACCAGAAATGCTAGTGTTGGCACCGAAAGACTTGCCGTGGAAAACGGGACCATCACGAATGGTGAGGGTTGCTCTGTCAAGGGTGGAGGAGATAGGACTGGCAGCAGCAGCGCCAGCGGCAGCCGGGGCAGCAGTGGCCTTGGAGGCCTGAGAGGTGCTCAGAAGACGAGCGGCCTGAGAAACAGGCGCAAATTTAGCGAGTCTAGCGGCTCTGAGCATTTGGAAATTTAGGGATTGAAGCATTGTGATTGGCGATAGGGCAGATAGCAGATAAGATTAGTGTTGATTGGTTTTCCAAATGTGGTCAGAGAGGTAGTCTTGACAAGTAAAACCGTTCATAAAGTGGGTGACGGAGAATGCAGAAAGCAAGAGGATCTATTCTGCTCAAGAAGAAGAATCAAAGAGGGCTGGGAAAAAAAAAATAAAGAGAGAGAAGGAGAGAGAGAAAGGGAAAAAGGGAAGAAGAACAGACAGGTCTTTAAATAATTTTCCGCTGGCGGTTGGAAAATTTTTGTTAAGAAAATTTGAGTCATCGAGGACAAATTTTTGTGTTTTTGTTTTTTTTGTGACTTCTTTTGCTTGGGAAATCAGTGATCGCGAGCCTATCTTGATTTCTATCCCCCGACTTTGATAGAGAACACCAGCAAACAGCAACAATCGTCAATCGGGTACTCAACTAGCTACGCAAATTTCATAGCTCCCCCTTACCACTGCAGCAGCAACAGCAACAAAGGCACCAACCACCAGAAACAGCGGTATCCTAACATTTACGGTAAATAATGATGGCCACCACGAAGCAGTCATAGATAAATAAAAAATCTAATCATGACTATAGATTATATTTTCAGTCATTATATTGGCATTTGCCATTAGTAAAGTGTATTTAGTCAGACAACAGAAATGTATTCTAAGTAGCAGAAATGCCGTCGGTATCCGTGGTTATGCTTTCTAGAGGGTCGTGGTGATGAGTGGCACTCTTTCGCCGATCCAGATGGCATGATGAGTGTGGTCGGTCAGTGAACCCTTGTCCGTATGCGGATGGACAAGTACTGAGAGGCTTCCGTGGTTGAGCTGGAACCAAGGCACAATGCGGGCAAAAAGTTCCGGATTCTTTAAATCGCATTCCCACATTGCGTACGGGTGTGGGCCAATGGGCTTTTCCCATATTTTGTAGACGTTGAGATCTTTGTTTTCAATGTCTTTGGCAAAGTCCTTGACCAACTTTTCGCGAAGAGCTGTGATCTCCTTAAAGGAATCCTCGTTGGTCTGGAAGTAGTATGTGTGAATGTCGTACGACTTGATCTTGAGCTCTTCGTTAAAAAATCCTTCTTTTCCCTTTGACATGGTTATTGATAAACGGTTAATGGGTGGTTACTGAATGGTTACTTGGCGATTAATCAAAGTATTTCTGAGTGGTATTTCCCGTAGATGTTTGAGAGTTGACTTGTAATTTCAAATTAATAGGCTTTGGTTTAACCAGATGAAAAAAAAAAAAAAAAAATTGTCGTTAATTGTTCAAGGACGAAGCCAGTTATATATATATACGTATTTTTTTTTTTTTTGTTGTTGCTTTGACTATTGTTGCCTGTTATTAAATTTTTATAGAAGGCAACAATCATTTTTATGCGGCAAAGTGATGTTGTCAGCATTATAAACCAGCTGTTATCAGCTCACCGGCAAACAACTAAGGTGTCATTTCTATTGTGCACCATCTAATGAATTAATTGTTTTTCTTTCCGGTTTCTCTTTGATTACTATTATTTACACTATTATTATTAATCTAACCGCGTTTTTTAGTATTCGTTAACTTTATTTGATGTCTATTTGTGATCATTATTATTACTCTTCAGCCATTTCTAAGCATATCAGTCAGCATTTTTCATTTCGCTCGCGGCCCTCACTGCTGACTTCCGCCACGGGTATTCACTGCGATCCTCGCCAAAGCCTGGCTCGTTGAACCGGCGCAATTCAAACCTGGCATCAAACCACTCAATCAGCTCGGCAAGGTTTTTCTGTTCATTCATGTCACGCTTCTCGGCTTTACTCACATTGCCCTCCAGCATCTCTGACAAATGGTGCTGAGTCAACCGGTACGGCAGGCCATATGCAGTTACCAGGTCCCAAAAAATCTCAATCGCGCGCCATGGGGTCGTCGTGTATCCGGCAAACATGGCAGGGTTGCTCAGAATGCCACGCACGGCCATGACGCCATTACAGCCTGTGTATTCCGCGATGCGGCGTGCATCGGCAAGAGAAAAGGCGTCGCCGTTCGCGACCACAGGAATCGTGACTGACTGCTTGACCAAACGAATCGCGTCAAAATCTGCTGCCTCGCGTGATCGCTGCGTCTTGGTGCGGCCATGCACGGTCAAATAATCTGCTCCCGCCGCTTCTACAATCTTTGCGTACCTAACCGTTTCGTTTAGATCTTTGTGAATCCGGATTTTGACCTCAACACAGAAATCAGCGCCAAAAGCAGTCTTGACCGCGCGCACCATCTCAGCTACTTTTTCAGGAGACTCCATCAGCGCGGCACCAATTCCCTCGCGCACTTGTTCCTTGATCGGGCATCCACAGTTGAGTCCTATACCATCAACATAAGGCTTAATAAGTTCTACTGCACGCACGAGGTCAAGAGCGTTGTTGGCGCCAAACTGTGCGATCGTAGGGGTATCCTTTTCGTTGGTAGTAAAGTCCGAGTCACGCGCAGTCTGGTTTCGCACGAACTCGCGCGCAAGAATCATAGGCGTGTAAACGATATCAACGTCAAAATGACGCACCAGCTCACGAAACGGCAGCTTTGAGTACCGCACCATGGGTCCCGCGATGTATGCGGGTCGGTTCTCGGTGGCGTTGATGCGGTTAATAACTTTGAGCGGGTGATTGTTGGGGTCACGGGGCGGGAGGTGGAACTTCATTGTCATAGTGAATAGTTGTCGGGTAAATCGCATACAGTAATTTATTTATTGAAATACTAATTGTCTCAAAGTATTCTAGTAACCCGGGTGTTGATATCTGTCTTCGCGGCGCTAAGTTAAACGGGATAAAGATCGGGTCTTGTCATAAGAAAAAAAAAAAAAAAAAAATTCAGGTTGGGACCAAATTAAGTTTTTTTTTTTTTTTTTTTTTTTTTTTTTTTTCAGCAACTAAAATTTTTTTTTTTTTTTTCGTTCCTTTCTCCAACAGATTCATAAAATCAGATATCCGATTTTTTTGTGAAACATCAACTACGGAAAATCAAAATGACTGAAAAGCACGCCCTTGAGACCGCCCCCGAGCTCGAAGCGAACAAGAAGCAAAAGGTTGAGGCGATGGCGCCTCGTCAGAAGGGAATTGCTCCGATTAAGGCCGAATACCTGCTGCCGCGTTCTACCGCTGCCACGGCTGCTACGCCGTTAATCCAGTATAACGATGAGGACGAAGGCGGTGGTGTTGCTGAGCGTGACAGTGGAGCTGGCACCAGCAAGAAGGTTAAAAAGGGCAAGAAAAACCGTGGCCAAAACAAGGCGCGCAAGCTTGTGCAGCCTCGCGACGCCATCAAGCTGTGTGAGCACGCCATGACGCCTGGTACTGAGTGCCCCTATGGCGAGAGCTGCAAGTTTGAGCACGACCGGTCCAAATATGTTGCCGCGAAACCCGAGGATCTCCCCGGTGAGTGCCCCGTGTTTGAAGCGATGGGCTACTGCCCCGTCGGAATCAAGTGCCGCTGGCTGCACTCGCACTACAACCAGGCCGATAGCAGCTCGGTTGTGAACGATGAACTTTGGAACAAGGTCAAGACTATCAACTTTGAGATCAACAAGATTCAGGGTTCGGTGCTTAATGACCTGCAAAAGAGAAAGTTTGATTTTAAGCTTTCTGAGCAGTATATTCCTTACATGGAGGCCGTAATCCAGGCCAACAATGCCGTCAACAACAAGCTCGGCAGTGTTAAGAAGGAGCGCGAGCAACAGGCTGCTGCGGCTGCCGCCGCCAAAGAAAGTGTCGGTTCTACTGAAGAAAATCAGGATTCTAATGCCCCTGAAGTGAAGGAGGAGCAGAGTGCCCCCGAAGCCGCTGCCGCCAACAATGATAAGCAGGACAACGCCGCCGCTTATATTGAGCCGCCCTTCCAGCCCGCCGAGAAGAAAAAGCTCTACCTCAACAATGCCAAGATTGTGTCGCCTTTGACCACTGTCGGCAACCTGCCCTACCGCCGGCTCATGCGCACCCTTGGCGCTGACTACACCTACAGCGAGATGGCGCTTTGCCTGCCCGTGGTCCAGGGCCACAAGTCAGAGTGGGCACTACCGCGCGCGCACTCCTCCGAGGCCGGCCGCTTTGGCGTGCAACTGGCTACCGCCACAGCGTGGCAGGCCGTCAAGGCCGCCGAGGCCGTTGCAAGCCTGACCACAGGGGTGTCAGAAATCAACCTCAACTGTGGCTGCCCCATTGACCTTGTTTTCCGCACGGGCGCGGGTTCGGCGCTTATGGAAAACCCCTCGCGTATGATCCGCTTGCTGAACGGCATGAACGCCGTTTCCGGCGAGGTGCCTGTGACCGTCAAGATCCGCACGGGCGTGCGCGACGACAAGCCCACGGCGCACACCTTGGTGCCGCGTTTACTTGCTGAGACCAACGTTGCTGCCATCACGATCCACGGCCGCTCGCGCGCGCAGCGCTACACCAAGACGGCGAACTGGGAGTATATTGGCGACGTTGCCAAGATTGTCCGCGACCACCGCGAGGAGCTTGCTGACGAGCACGGCGGCCGCTACACCAAGCCGTGGATTATTGGTAACGGTGACGTGTTTAGCTGGGAGGACTGGTACAATGGCAAGGAAGACCAAGGCGTTGACAGTATCATGGTGGCCCGCGGCGCCCTCATCAAGCCGTGGATCTTTGAGGAAATTGAATCACGCCAGCACCTTGACAAAACGGCGACAGAACGGCTTGAGATTATCAAACAGTACGCCAACTTTGGTCTCGAACACTGGGGCTCAGATGAGTATGGTATTAACCTTACGCGCCGGTTCCTGTGTGAATTCCTTTCCTTTACGCATCGCTACATCCCCGTGGGCCTGCTTGAGTACCTGCCGGCAAAAATTAACGACCGGCCGGAACCTTGGAAGGGTCGCAATGAGCTTGAGACTTTGATGGCCAGTAGTAACTACACTGACTGGATCAAGATTAGTGAGATGGTTTTGGGCCCCGTTAATGAAAATTTCGACTTTACGCCCAAGCACAAGAGTAATGCCTACGAGAAGCCAAATGCCGACGCTGCTCCTGCTGCCAACTAATCTTTTTTTAGTATTAAAACTACGGCTTAATTAATTGGTTAATATTACTCTACCACTTGTGATGTTTATGTTTTTCTTCAAGTTTGTACAATGCCTAAATGTAAAATATATTATTGTTTTGTTTTGTTTTCATCTTAAATATCATCATTCTTTCATAATTTCATTAGAGTTGGCCAGCAGTGTTGAAGAACTTCAAAGACTCAGTGACACGAGCAGACATGGTCTTCTCACCCTCACGGACCCAGACACGGGGGTCAAAGTACTTCTTGTTGGGCTTGTCCTCACCCTCGGGGTTACCGACCTGAGAAAGGAGGTACTCCTTCTTGTTGAGAACGTAGTCTCTGATACCAACCAAATAGGCGTACTGAGTGTCAGTGTCAATGTTGACCTTGACGACACCAAAGTTAATGGCAGTCTCAAACTCCTGCTTGGAGGAACCAGAGCCACCGTGGAAGACAAGGAAGAGAGGAACGTCAGAGTTAGACTTGAGCTGAGCCTTGGCGTACTCCTGGTGCTTACCCAGAAGAGCGGGCTGAAGCTTAACATTACCGGGCTTGTAGACACCGTGAACGTTACCAAAAGCAGCGGCAATGGAAAAGTTAGGAGAAATAGGAGCAAGAGCCTCGTAAACGGCGAAAACATCCTCGGGCTGAGTGTAGAGCTTGGAGGCCTCGACACCAGAGTTGTCAACACCATCTTCCTCACCACCAGTGATACCAATCTCCATCTCGAGCCACTGGTTCATCTTGGCAGCACGCTCAAAGTACTTCTTGGTAGTGGCAATGTTGACCTCGTGAGTCTCCTCGGAGAGATCAATCATGTGAGAAGAGTAAAGGGGCTCACCGTGCTCCTTGAAGTAAGCCTCATCAGCGTCGAGGAGGCCGTCCAACCAAGGAAGGAGCTTCTTGGCACAGTGGTCAGTGTGCAGAACAACGGGAACACCGTAAATGGGAGCAACAGCACGGATAAAGTGGGCAGCAGCAATACCACCGGCAATGGAAGCCTCCTGGTTCTTGTTGGCAACACCCTTACCAGCAAAGTAGGCAGAACCACCCTGGGAAGCTTGGAGAATGATGGGGGATTTGGAGTCACGAGCAGCCTCTAAAGCAGCAATGACGGTAGAAGAAGAGGTAATGTTAATGGCGGGGATGGCAAACTTGTGCTCCTGGGCGTAACGGAACAAGTTGCGGACATCATCACCGACGATGACACCGGACTTTCTCTTGAGAACATCAGTAGCAGGCATTGTGAACGAATTGAATTGATTGAAACTAGAAATGAAGGATAAAGATGTAGAAGAAAAGGAAAGAAAGGAAAGAAGAGAGGATGAAATGGAATTAAAGAGCAGGACCAAGAGTATTTATACTTTTTTTTTTTTTTTAATATTTTTTTTGGAGAATGTCGGTAGTGGTGAAAAACAATTAAAGTCAATTGGCTGGAAGTTGGTGTAAATCAACATTTTCCCCTCCTCTGTCATTAAAATAAATAAATAAAAATAAGAGTTTGTTTTTATTAGTGTTATTATTACAGCGGCAAGGCCAAATGGCGAAGCTAACAGATTTTTTTTTTTTTTTCTTGGGGGTGTGTCGAATATTCAGCGAATTCTACGGGCTTCGACTACTACAGCCCAACTGGGAAAAGGCTACAACATCCCCAGAAAATTGTTTAAAAAAGAACAAGGGCCTACAGAAAAGAAAAAGAAATGTAGGTGTGGAAATTACTGTTTCCAGGAAAAGAAAGGTCTCCGTGGATCTCAAAATGCTTCGAGACAGGCTTGTTTTCATGAGAAACTGACATCCTTCCGAAAAGTTCTCGTGGGGGCCCCGGGGGGGAAGAGACGTTTCTCTGCTGTCTTAAACGTGACCTTTTCCTTCTTCCCATTGCAGCAGCCTCCGAAGAATTCTCGTTGGTCTCCACGATAACGGCAATTGAAAAAAAAAAAAAAAAAAAAAATAGTAAAAAGGCAGTAATAATAAGCACTCGTAAGCCTACCGTTCCCGAGCTCAAGCCCTTGGACGTTTTTTCAATGTGGCCAACCATCTTTGGCTGTATAGAGTCTAGACTTCTGGGGTGCATCACCGACATTATTCAATCGCTAGAATTTTTCGTGTATTCATTTCTCACAAAAGTAATCATTCATTTTTATCACTGATCTATGCTAAGCTAAAAATAATAATAATGATAATAATAATGATAATTGTAACAACAAATTTCTCATCATTGTTTACCTGATCATCATCACCTTGCCCACATCTTTACCCGACGACAATGATCCGTTGCCAGATCCAGACGCCGATTTATTACGCCCGACTTTTTCGAAAATCTTCCAAAACTTCAAGTTCTCGTCGGACGCACACGTTGCCAGGGTTTGCCCGTCTGGTGACAGTGCGCTGTGCAGCACCCTCGAGTCGTGGGCAACAATATCCACGTTTTTAGCCAGGCTCGGGTAGCTCCAGATCGTGAGGTGGTTGGCCGGAAACCCATGGGTAGATGCAATCTCCTTATAAATTGTACTCCACTTTAAAGATGTGACCTGCGACCCGGTGTCAATTGAGTTGACACGCGCACCTGTTGTGCTGTTCCAGAAATGGATCTGCTTGTCCTGCGAGCCTCCGCCAGTAGCAAGCAGATTCATCTGCCATGGGCACCACGCCACAGCGCGCACGGCAGCGCGGTGGTTGCTTTTTGTAAACTTGGGCACTGCTGAACGCGCGTCCCAAATGTTAACAATGTTGTCGTTGCCGCCACTTGCCAACTGGGTGCCGTCCGACCGCCACTCGAGCCCACACACCTCGGCTGTGTGATTGCTAAACTCGCTGACCTTGTGCTCCGGCAACCGCACGTCATGATTCCAGATGGAACCATCACGGCACCCTGATGATAAAATGTGACGATCCCACGCCATGACCCCCACGCGGGCAGTATGGCCATTCATTGATCTTGTTTTGGACTGCTCTTCAACATCCCAAATCTCAATGTCACCGTTGCTCATACCAATTGACAGGTAAGCACCGTCGCCGGACCACTTGATACCAGACACATAGTTATCAGCTGAAGATGTCTCCATGAGACTGGACACGGAGCCACTACTAGCGTTCCAGATGTAGACACTGCGTTCCAGCGCAATCGCAATCTGGTTCCCACTCGACCAGTCGAGCAGATTTAGGTAGTAGTCGTCAATGAGGCCGGGGGCATCCAGCACCCGCTCTGGTGCAGTTGGTACCTTGCGGCGTAACTGACCACTGACAGCTGGTCGCAGCGGTTTGTTGTACTGACTGCGGAGGTCAATGGGCTTGGTTGACTGCGGTGCTGCCGGCTGGAACTCGAGGATGCGCGTGTTGAGTGCGATGCCGCATGCTTCAGCCACTGAGCTTTGATAGGCCCGCGAGGTTGGAGAATCGTTTGAATCAGTTCTTTCTCTGATAAGGTGATCATGGGAGCCGCCGGAAAAGTCCATTGTTATGCGCGACGGCGTCGTTGTGGTATTATTACCTGACACGGAACTAATGCTAGTCCCATTAGTTGATGACGACGAGAACTTTGAGCTTTTTTCCAGCTTAGATTTTACAGGCAACGAAGTTTGTCGATTGGGAATAAATCTGTCAGCCTGGGAGGTAGTCCTACTAGCAGCTTTTTTTCCAGGGCTTCCTGGTGCGCTTGAAGCTGTGCTATTGTGTCCATCGCTGGTATTAGTTTGGTTAGCATCCATGATCCAGTCTGATGCAACCATGTCGAGCTTAATAGGGGTACTGGGCCTGGGCTTAGTCTTTGTTGATGCAGAGTTGTTAAACGACTTGAACAGCGGTGAACATGGCAAGCGCTTTGGGGTCTTGACAGTCTGCTGCTGTTGTGACCTCAGTGACGGGTTGGTGGGCGTAAAGGCGTGAGATCTGTCGTACTTGGATGGTCTTGCTGATGGTGAGTCAAAGGCCATGGCCCGCTTCTTGCTTTTTTTCGGGGTCGCAAAGCTCATTTTAGTTTAATGATATAAATGTTTACTAAAGGGTATTGTTGCAGCGGGTAGCAGGGGAAATAAGATCGATGATGAGAAATGTTTTAATGAAAAATAAAAAGAGTGTGTGTAGATAGTAGGATAGTAAAGAAGTAGGAAAAGAGGACGTTATTTTTTTTTTCTGGGAGTGAATGGTTTGCTACCTAGTTGTAAATGTAAACATTTGATTTTACTAGTTTTTGTTTGTTTACATTTCCGTTTTGGGCGTTAATTGAAAATTTTTGCAAAAAAAAAAGTTTTTTTTTTTACGCTGCTTACGATATTGTGTACGCGCGCGTTGTCGCGTTTTTTTTTTTTTTTTTTTTTTTTCCTTCCCCTTTTCCCCCCTAACACGCTGGCTATTTTAAAACCAGGAAGTTCTAATTTAATTTCAATTGAATCCATTACATTGCTTGCTTTTTATTTATTTTTCTTATTTTTTTTTTTTTTGCATTGAGCACTTTTTAGTTGTTGTTACTTTCCAATCATTTGAAACCAGAGTGTCTTTTGGCGGTTTCTAATTGACTGCTGTTTCTGACGTTCAGTTACTACGAGACAGTCTAGCCAATTAAAAACTCATATGACTAGGTGTTGTATTTTTCGGATAGCCCAACTTTTACCTTGATGCAAAAATGTCTTCCCCGTAGTTTTAGATTCACTTACATAGGAAGAGTTAAAAACTGATTTTTTTTTTTTTTTTTTTTTTTTTTTTTTTTTTTTTTTTAAAAAGAGTCTTTTTTTTTTTTTTTTTTTTTTTTTTTTTTTTTCTTTTTCAAAAAGGGCTCTTCTACAGTTGTTTCTAATTTCTCTCTGCTAATAAAAAATAGTGACTTTGTTATATGCTTGTTATTCCAGCACCGATTGTTGTGCTAAGCATAGTGGCCTGCCACAATTGCTGAGAATAACAGTCAAAGCCGTTGAAATTGTTTTTATCCAATACCCATCAATGATTCTCTTTGAGATCAATCCACAAATTTGCTGTTCAACTAATATATTAGTGGCGCATGGAACCCATGTATACAACATAGAAGCCATCCATGACCCTGAAAAACCGTAAACATTGAAGGCTTGCTAAAAAAAAAAAAACCAAAAACCAAAAACAAACAAACAGAAACCATCATTTTAATTACTTTTTAGCTGGTTATATATATAAAAAAACAAACTATGTAGAGCACTGGTTAGACAGGCCCTTTTAAAGCTCGTCTTTACCTCTATTCTTGCCGCTCTTTTTACCGCTTAGAATCACCACGTACTTGATGAATAAATTGCCGTACTCGTCTTCCTTGTCTAGTATAGGCATGCCTTGCTTTTTCAGCACTTCGACCTCGCCGTTTGAAACAGAGACACCGGAAGCCCGTGTAAGTTCAATAAAGGACTCGCCATCGAGACTGGGAATGCGGCGCTTCCAGCCACCACTGGTGGCCTCCCTTTCGCTCAGCATCTCGGTGCGGAAAAGGTGCCAACCCTTGCGGCGGTAGCCCATGTTGCCAGACTTATCCTCGCTTACATGCACAATGAGATCGCCCGACTCAACATCGGGAACCCGATCGGCCTCACCGTGGAAAACGTGATCAAACTTCTTTTCGCTACCAGGCTTGACGTGTAGATGATAAGAGCGGTTCTCGCGCATGACACGGCTGCCCCGGCACTTTTTACAAGGCGTCTTGATTGTATGGCCTTTACCTTGGCAACGGTCGCACTGGGTCTGGATCTGCTGGGTCATACCGGGGGCAAGCTGAACTTGGACAATGCGCATACCAGAACCGCGACAAACACTGCATGTTTCGACCTTTTTGTCGGCAGAACCAGTGCCGTCGCACTTATCACAAAGACCTTGAAGATTAACGCTGAGATCGAGATTTTCGCCCCGGTACATTTGAACAAGTGTGACCTTAACGTGAGTTTCCGTATTGTGGCCGCGGCGGCGCATCTGCTGGTGCTGGAACCCTCCGCCACCAAAGAAGTCAAAGGGATTGCCGCCGCCTCTACGCTGCTGCTGATGCTGTTGTCCATTAACACCCTCTTCACCGAATTGATCATAGTTTTTTCGTTTTTGGTCGTCGGAAAGCACCTCGTAGGCGGCTGCGATCTCAACAAACTTGGCGTCATCACCGCCATTCTTGTCCGGGTGGTATTTTCTACTGAGTTCCTTGTATGCTTTCTTAATGTCTGCAGAAGACGCACTTTTGGTTAGGCCAAGCACCTAGATTACCAGGCGAGAGGAAAAAGTTAATACGAGATTTTTCCTATGAGAACATTTGCTATAATTGACGATGAAAACATACCTTGTAGTAATCGGTACCAGCTAGAACCGTGTGAATAATAAATAAAAGGGACAACAAGAGTCCCGGCAGAAGCCTAATATGCAACATGATTGAATTGAATGCCCAATAAATAAATATCAAACGAACCGTTGGTAAGAGCGTTTGTTAGTAGACCGTAGATCTGGAGAAAGATCAAAAAAAAAAAGTTTTTGACGTGTCTGGAAATGAGTTTTTTGTGAACTACAAAAAAAAAAAAAAAAAAAAAAAAAAAAAAAAAAAACGAAAATCGAGTATGTATAAACAGCGGCGAGTAAGCCTAGCACAATTTGTTATAGCCGGCGAAAAGAAAAATCTGGAAGAGAGAAAAGCACAGAAAAAGTGGCAATGGACACGGAGCGTTGTCGTAATAATTGTTTGCTAGAGAAACAAAAAGCCTTCAAAGGGTTTCTTGTCAATTTAATCTATATATAATTTTTTTTTTCTCTTGTTGCTTAATGGCAACTCTTTTGTAATATTCAGAATCCGAAAGTTGGTTTGTTAAGTTGGCTAATTCACTTGGTGAAATTTATTTGTTCCATTGTAATTGACTGGGTGTCTTTTTTGGGAGTCACCAAGGGACACAGTCTCGAAGACATTTGTAGCACTAAGGTTTGTTGCTTATGGGGGACCTCGTACAAAAAAAATAAATAAATGATACATGTATTAGATAACAGCATTGCGTATGATTAGTCACTTAATTTACCAATAAATACCCTTACCCATAAACCAAACACGTAGTGACGTGGCATCAGAAATGACGTGAGATGATATTTGAACATGTAGACATAAGTAGTAAGTTTCATAAACTTAGTGCTATTTATTTAACAATCATGCCTATCACCATCAGCAGCGCCGCAAAGATCGTGAGACCACATGAGCGTTAAATGATCAGCCCAAGAGATCGCCAACCGCACCCGCTTTGATTGGTCTCAATGTTAGAATATTCTCTCTTGGTCAGTGTCTGTTTAGTTCAAATCACTCAAGAGGCCCATGAATTGTTCAAAAATATTTTTTGGAAATATTATCACTTAGCGTTAAATGACAAAAAAAAAAAAAAAACAGGCTCCCTATAGGTATTGATTAATAGCAGGTTACTTAAATGTATTTTTTTTTTTTGCCTTTGCAACCTTATTAGGGAGAATGTCAATATTTTTTTTCCGTGGTGGTAGTGAAAATAAAACAAGAGTTTTCGTGTTTGATGCCTCCTTTTTTTCTTTTCAAAGTTACCCTGTTGTTGCTCAATCAATCTTTGCTGCTGCATTAGCAACCAGCACGAAAAATGAGTTGAAAACACAACGGCAACGAAACCTAAACGGAATAGACTCGTTGATAGTACACGTACTACTGATTGAAAAAAAAAGTCTATGATCTGGCAACAAAATTGGAGTACAAAAGGCATTTTCTACAGTGAATAAAACAAAAAAAAGACAAAGCTTTCAAGACCAAAACACACAGGGAATTGTGTGTAAAAGATTTGTTTCCTATCAGAAGCTGGTTGTTTACATAGTATCAAACTTCAATGTCCTTCAGGCAGTAAGGGTGGTAACCACTGACTTTGGTACTCTGTCCTGTAGCCATGTCAACTTTTATGCAAACTTTTTACTTTCACCCTGAATCAAGCGAATTTCAAAGTGACATTGAGAGGCTGAATTACTCCTGAGTTTTTTCAATGCCCACTCCTGAGAAAAAAAAATGGTTAAAGCCTGAGAAATATTTGCCATGGCTTTTTTTTTTTTTTTATAATACAGGGAAAGAGCTAACTAAAGAAATATGTTTGAAAGTTGTTGGTCTTATTCGCAATAGATGTCTGCCTGGTGTTAGCCTAGCTATAAAATTATGTTTTATTAGTGTAGATGCTAGGTAAGCGACTACATGCTACGAATCGTATAAGCTATTTATTTTTACTTGCATTGATAAAGGAGGAGTTCAGCCCATTTTGATTGTGATATCAAACTAATAACATCCCCAGCGTGATGTTTGTTTATGTTGACTTGTCAAATATAAAAAGTAGTATATACATATTTCCGGTACACTAAGCAGCCTGCATTGTCCTTGTGAGTTGCGATATACCAGCGCAAAAACCCCGCCGTCTGTAAAGCGTGATTTATGTGAAGCACATACGGACTATGTTTCGGGCTGGTGCAGTTCGGTACACGGAGGCAGTAAAAGGTGCAAGGGTCACGGCACCTTTGCAAGTATTTCCGCAAAGAGCAAATTCGGTAAACTATCAACAATAACAAGTATAACATTTTTTATTATTATAATAATAATAATAGTAACAGCAACAATTATTCTAAACGTAGTATTTACTATGTGGCCCACAACTCTCACGTATACGTGTGCGAATGCGTGTATACTGTTATTTTATTTATTTTATTTTTATTTTTATCATTTTTTATAATCTTTTTAATATTTTTTATTATTTTTTATTTTTTTTATTATTTTACTATCCTTTTTTATTACTCTTAATTATTTTTTATTATTTTTTATTATCTTTTATTATTTTTATCATTTTTTAATATTTTTTAATATTTATTATTATTTTTTATTATTTTTTATTATTTTTTTATTATTTTTTACTATTTTTTATTTATTTTTGTCTTTTTTTTTTTTCTTTTTTTTTTCTCTCTCCCCCCCAAACTATATCAACGCCTCTTTTTTTTCCCTCTTCTTCTTCCCCCATCACATTTTTACCACCACCGTTACAACTACCACCCTTTTACCCACTAACCCAACATCAAAAATGGCTTCTGAGGTAAGTTAAATAATCTCTTTTGCTTTTTTATTTTAAGGCGCTTTAGTGATGACGACGTAAATGGTTATCATGATGGCGATTCCTGATGCTGCGATCTCTCACCAGCATGGTTTTTGATATGCTTTATCTCATATCAATCTCCTTCTACTTGCTGTCATCACCTATTTCTTTCAACAAATATCACAATATTAGCTCGACATTATCCATGGTCATGGTGTAATGAATTGCTTTATGCGTATTCACACTGCATTGGCGACTTGTCTCTTCAATTCACCAGCGCTTTTGTGATTATCACCTCCCTTTTTTCAATTCATCAAGTGTTTGTTTTTGTTTTCTATCTGTCTCCTTGTGTTGTCTCCTTATTATGACAAAAGACAACAATAACAACAAAACTGAGCCCATATCATAACGCCACCACGCTACTAAAATCATCACATCGCTGCCCTCTACTACTATTACCCACCATCCACCTCATGCTAACTTCCTTTTTTAGAGAGATACTAAGACTTTTCTCGCTAGACTCTGCGAGCAGGCTGAGAGATACGACGAAATGGTCGAGTACATGAAGGAGGTTGCTAAGACTGGTGAGGAACTCACTGTCGACGAGCGCAACCTTCTCTCTGTTGCATACAAGAACGTCATTGGCACGAGACGTGCTAGCTGGAGAATTATTTCTTCCATCGAGCAGAAGGAGGAGTCCAAGGGCGCTACCGACCACGTTGAATTAATCAAGACTTACAGATCAAAGATCGAGTCCGAGCTTGAGGATGTTTGCAACGATGTCCTGAAGGTCCTCACTGACTACCTCCTCCCCAAGGCCGAGTCCGGTGAGTCGAAAGTTTTCTACTACAAGATGAAGGGTGACTACCACCGTTACCTTGCTGAGTTTGCTTTTGGTGAGAAGAGAAACGACGCTGCCGCTGCTGCTCTTGAGTCCTACAAGAAGGCCACTGATATTGCTCAGACTGACCTTACTTCCACCCACCCTATCCGCTTGGGTCTTGCCCTTAACTTCTCTGTCTTCTACTACGAGATCTTTAACTCGCCAGACCGTGCTTGCCATCTTGCCAAGCAGGCATTTGATGACGCCATTTCTGAACTGGATACACTCTCTGAAGACAGCTACCGTGACTCTACGCTCATCATGCAGCTCCTGAGAGATAACCTCACTCTCTGGCAGAGCGATCTTGAAAGCTTACAGCCCCAGGGCGAGTCAGAGGCTCCCGCCACTGATGCCCCCGCTGAGCCCAAGAAGGACGCTGAGGAGGAGTCAAAGTAAGAAGTATGAGTATTTTATCGTTGTTATTGTTTTATAAGTAGTCATCTTTATGCTTCGCCTGGACAGCCTCTTTGCTCCCTTTCCGGCAAGGTATTTTTTTTATGTGTATCTACGTGTAATTAGTCTTGTAGAATCTCGAGTTAAAGAGAAGCTCCGACGAAGAAAAATAAAGAATATGTTTTATAAATTAAACAAAAAAAAAAAGGAGCCATTTTTTTTTTATTGATCATGGATGATAGTGGGTTTTTAAATATCAAAGGTTGTGTCAATTGCAGCAACAACAAAAAAGCCCACCTGTGATTCTAGCCCCAGATCCAGCTACTGTTATATTTTTTTTTCTTTTATAACCTTTTAAGCACTAAACCTGACCATTTATATAAAAATCCCTAGCCCGCAGCAGGGAGGTTAATGCCGTCTGATCTTGATTGCTGTTTTGCTCTTTTTTTTGCCGTTGCTATCGCTAAACTCACCTCCCCTTTTATTTTTTTTATTATTTTTTTTTTTTTTTGGTGCAAAGCAACGGTTGGTGGCCACAATATCGAGGTTTCTATTAAAACCGCCCTGTGATTTTTTTTAATTTTTTTTTCTCCATATAAAAAGTTAAAAAAAATTTCTTTCTCTTTTTCTCTCTCTCTCTCTCTGTGTGTGTATATGGAGTTTTGGTGAATGGGGGACTGCTGAGTGGTCGGAGGGAGGCTTGGTGGTAGGTGGTTTGTGCCCAGTGGTCTGGTAAGGCCTAGCAGTTTCCCTAGGCAGTAGCAGTAGAAAGATGCCATAAAAATTTTTTATCAAGTTATTAAAGCATTGATATTGGATTCTTTTTGCGTGTGCTTATCTACTCGTTTTTGGTTAACCCCAACAACTGCGGCTTGGCTGTTATACCATAACATCTGGTGTTCAGTTAACTAAAAGCTCTTGAGGATTTATCACCAAGACCAACTGTTGTAGCAGGCAAATCATCTTTAGGAGTATTATTAACTCTTGGGAAAGCTTTTTTTTTTTTTTTTAAATAATATGAAAAGTGTGCAACTTTTTGATCTATCACGAAGAGAAAGAGAGTATGGCTAGCTCTGGGATTCGGTCTACACGCGGTGCAAGTGGAGGAGTAAATGCAAAGGGACTGGACTACCGTTGGCCGTTAATACAAAAAAAAAAAAAAAAGTCTAGCAAAAAATATAAATCTAGATTATTGTTCTCAACGCTGCAGATACTGACGATGGATTCAATAATGAGTGTTTCGTTTAGTTAGAGTGAATGCCATCTATAGCCTTTGAGATTCTCCAGGCCCTAAAAAAACAAACTTAAGCTTGGACCCTAGTTTACTTATAAAACCACATTTTCCCGGCTGCTTTTTCTTGAGCTTTGAGCTTTATAGCGACAGCACCGTTGACAAATGAGATTTAATTACACGTAGTATATAAATTTCTGTCTGCCTGGGCTATCATGCTAGAGTTACAAAGAGTAACAAAACAAACCCAAGTTATTAATTTTACTTTCTTTGGCCACATAATATATATATATTTCTAGACGTTAGAAATAGACTTTACAAAAAACGCTTTTTTGAATTTCCTGTATATTTCCAGTTGTCGTTTTGCCAGTTGCTCCTATGGTAGCTGGCTTGAGGAAATGCTGCGGGAAGCGCGTCAATTGCTCGCCTGTGCTCAATTGACTTGTTAAGTAACTTTTGACAGGTGTTTTTTTTTTTTTTTGCTGTCTTAAAAACTCTAGAAAATGTGGGTGATACTCTATACGCTTCTCCTGAACAATCCATTGGGCGAGGCTAAAGATTAATTCTTTTTTTTCTAAAAGCCACCCTTTTTGAGGGATACCTGGATACCAACGTGTGCGGGTCGCAGGCAGTGGTCACAAGTTACAACTTAGGACTTTTGGAACCAATAGACAGAGTAGTGTAAATCTCTTGAATCTATCAGGATTTTTTTTTTTTTTTTTTTTTTTTTTTTTTTTTTTTTTTTTTTTTTTTTTTTTTTTTTTTTCATTATTATTGTTTTTTATTTACTTCTTTTTTTTTTAAAAAAAAAATCGTCAGTGAGTAGCTTTTGCTACTAGGAGGAGAGCTAGTTTACCGTCCATTTATTTCTGGATTATGTAGCTATCAACAGTTCTGCGAGTGCTATTAGCATGATGTGTGCTGTTTATTGCAAAAAAAAAAAAAAAAAGACTGATGAATGAAAAGATCCAAAAAAATAAAGGCCGGGTAATTTGAGTACATTTTTTATTTTATTTTTTTTATTTTTTCTTGTTTAACAGCAACAGAGCCACTTAGCGGCCACCCTGTGTGCCACCAACATATCCGTTCACACTGTAATTTATTTTTATATCTATCTGCCTGAGTGTGAGAAATGCTATGTAGTGATCTGGACTAACGTAAGTGAAAGGTAAAATGGCCATACAAGGGAAATGAACACTTTTCTTCATCCCACAACCTTTCCATTTAATCAATTAACAACTTTTCTATTTAATCAATTAATTGTCAACTACGTAAGATGCCACAGACAAATGATGAAGCTAGAATCCTTCTAGCCCTTCAAGCCTATAATAATGACCCAAAATTGAGTCTCCGACGCGCCTCAAAGCTCTATCAAGTCAAATACACTACTCTTCACTGCCGACTCAACGGCGTACAAGCTCGAGCTAATACTATCCCCAAATCACGCAAACTATCTAATCTAGAGGAAAAGATAGTTATCAAGTATATTCTTGACCTAAATTTGCGAGGTTTTCCCCCGCGACTGGGTGGTGTTGAAGAAATGGCAAACCGATTGCTTGCAGACCGCGATGTGTCACCCGTTGGCAAGCATTGGGCTAGAAACTTCATCAAGCGACACAAAGAGCTTGATACGTGCTTCTTTCGTAAATATGACTATCAAAGAGCTAAATGCAAAGATCCAACTATTATTTACAATTGGTTTATGCTTGTACAGAATACAATCGCAAAGTACGGGATCCATTCAGATGATATCTATAACTTTGACGAGACTGGTTTTCAAATGGGCATGATTACAAGCAGAATGGTCGTTACGGGATCAGAAAAGCGTGAAAAACCAAAATTAGTACAGCCTGGAAGCCGCGAATGGATTACGGTGATCCAAGCAATTAATACGGAAGGCTGTGCGATTCCACCGTTCATCGTGGATGCGGGCCAATATCACCTCGCCAACTGGTACCGAGAAAGCAATCTCCCGGATGATTGGGTTATTGCGACGACCCAATCTGGTTGGACTAATAACGAGACGGGGTTCGAGTGGCTAAAGCACTTTGACCAACACACAGCCAAGCGATCAAAAGGTGTCTATCGTCTTCTGATCCTCGATGGGCATGAAAGCCACCACTCGGCCGACTTTGAGGTGTATTGCGATGAGAACAACATTATCACGCTCTGTATGCCACCTCATTTGTCTCATCTGCTTCAGCCTCTTGATGTCGGGTGTTTTGGTGTGCTCAAAAAGGCATATGATCAAGAAATAGAGCGTCTTATCAGATGCTCTATAACCCACGTTTCGAAGTCGGAGTTCTTTCCCGCCTTTCACGCTGCATTTCAAGCTACTATGACAGAAAGAAACATCAAATCAGCTTTCAAAGGGGCTGGGATTGTTCCTTTCGACCCAGAAAGAGTAATTTCGAAGCTTGATGTGCAGCCACGGACTCCACCGCCGGTTGAGGAGATCGTCCCCTCTACCCCTTGTGGTTCAAAGACCCCAACGACCGTCCTTGAAGCTGAATTTCAATCTGAATACCTTGAAAGACCACAAGTCAGAAGACATCATAGTAGCTCCCCAGAGCCAATTTTAGAAGCATTGAAGTCTTTCTCTAAGGGAATAAATGCAATTATGCATGAGTATGCTCTAATAAAAGCAGAGGACCAAAACCTTCGACAGGGAAATGAGATACTCAGTCGGCGCCGAAGGGCAAAAAGGATCCGATTACTGAAAAGAGGGGTAATAGCAATTGAGAAAGAAAGGCAAGCAATTGCTCAGCTCGATGTTGATGCCCAGGTAGCAGTTGAATCGTCGAGAAGTGGTGGTCGAGGAAGGTCGGCGCGACCGAGGGAAAGGCGCTGTGGAGTATGCGGCAAGCTCGGACATAACGTAAGAACGTGTCAGGTAGTGATTAATACGTCTGGAAAAGAGTATAGCAACTAGTTTTAAGTAATCAGATAGTTTGTTGTATTTTTACAGTGATTCATATCTTGAAGGTGAACAAAAGTTTTCATTTCACTTGGGTTTTCATTTCACATGTGACTTACGGTTATCTATAAATATGGAGAACTTCTTAGAGAGCTATTTTTTTTTTTTTACCCGGCAAAGGCTTGTTATTTTTAGATTTTGTCTATTGAAGGCAAACTAAATCCTCTTACGATACCTTTTTATTTTTGAAATTGTAAAACATGGCCTGATTGCCCAGGTTTTCATAAAATTGTTATATAATCATAATTTTTTTCAAGCCTGCCGACTCCTAAAACTAGGCCTGGAGCCAGATAGTAGAAGCAGGATTTGCCCCATATATTTTTCTATGAATTTTACTGCTCATATTATATATATTAAGTCACAATGGACTTCTGAGAACTGTAGACTTATTTTTGGGCATCAACTGATACTTGTTTCCATAAATCAATACATTAAAGGGGCGTAGAACTGTGAATTAAGAGATACTAAATCTGCTTTCTAAAAGACCTACAAAAGAAAAAAAAAAAAAAAAAAAAAAAAAAAAAAAAAAAAAAAAAAAAAAAAAAAAAAAAAAAAAAAAAAAAAAAAAAAAAAAAAAAAAAAAAAAAAAAAAAAAAAAAAAAAAAAAAAAAAAAAAAAAAAAAAAAAAAAAAAAAAAAAAAAAAAAAAAAAAAAAAAAAAAGGGCTAAACAGGCAGTAAGCGTCTAAGTCATTGTGAGGATGGAAACACCTAACGACCATTATTTCCAGAACCAGAGAGAAAAAAAAAATACTGAAGGAAAACAGAAGCATGTACAAAAGTATTCCTAATGAGAGAATGTGAAAGCTTTATATATCGTTAGTTTACTATTTGAGTAGGCCAGTTTCACTTAGTATTATAGATTGAAAGGCAAAATGAAAGCTGAAACTTTTTGGCATATTTGATGGCAGAGCAATGAGAACTGTAGCTCGGAACTTGATCTAGAGACAATATCTAGAGACAAGAGCTAAAAACAAGAGCTAAAAACAAGACAGTGGTATCCAGAAAATGAGTATTCATTTCAAAGTTCTCTTTACAAAAAGTCAAAGGAGTTGAAAGCGTGGACTATGAAGATTGCATATGATTGATCACAGTGTGCAACTACCGAAAAGGTCCATATAAGAACGCCAAAGCTACAAAGAAAAACACAGTATTGCGGGATTCAAGAGACTAAATAAAAAACAGAGCTGGAAAAAAAATATTAGAGAGTTCAAGTTGTGGCTACTCTTTTCTCTACAGAACAGTTTCCACGAGATTTCTCTTCTGACGAGATTTGTCTCTAAGATCATGTTAGTTGTGTCATTAGCTTAACAGACGTAGTCAAGTTAGGTAGTGCTAATACCATCAATATTTCTTTCTAAATTCACTCTGATGGAAATTTGTCAGTTCAACCAAAAAACCTATAAGTTCGTTTACTTCTACCAGCATGCGTTAAGTTCCCATCAGTAAACTCACCTTTTGACTGCTGTTTAAGCTTAATTCATTTACTTTCCAATATTTCTATACCACCGATTTAAGCAGGAAAACTCAAACGCAAAGGAAGTCGGTTTATATTCTGAATATTTCAAGTTATGATTACATTTACTGGTAAAACTGCGCAGAATGCAGAAAACTAGTATACTTGCAGTCACCCTGATGTTTTACTAAAAGTGGAGACCATAAAAAAGCACTACGGTGAAGTCAAGAACAAATCAAACAACTGTAAATAGTGAAAAAAAAAAAAAAAAAGTTTTGACAGCTGTTCAATTAGCCCAGTGGCTTCATTATTGTAGAGGTTTGGCAGTTTAAATGCTCAGTATTGCCAAAAAAAAAAAAAAACCCTTGATGAAAGTACAATTTACAAAGTCGCACCAGCATATATTGACACAAGGCTGGCCAGTCCACAAAAAACTTGAATATGTAGCTACGCAGGCGTATCTTAGTGTGATGATAATACATGTGGCTTTAGATTAAATTCCATGAGTGAGGACCAAAGGCATCTTCAAGACTATGGAGGGTGACGGGTATTCAGGGTCTTTTTTTTTTTTTAAGCTTTCTCAAGATCGGCATCCACCAATTCGGTCTGGATACTCGGCAAAACAATAGATCTGTTACTGTTCTTGAAATCGTACAGACCGTACATAAAGTAGAGGAAATTTTGAAACTCGTGTGATATAAATATTTCTTATTGTTGTTGTGGGCTTGTCTGAGAACTCTGCAAATCTTTTGGACCATCAGAGTTTTTTTTTTTTTTTTTTTTTTTTTTGGATGTCTGGTGTTGAGTTTATCAGATGAAGACAAAAAGAAACCAAAAACAGACAACCAGACTCAGTGTGCAACTTCGGAACATGTATGAAATACATCTAATGTTTTTATAAAATTATTTTTGTTTAACTGTGTTTAATTTTGAGAAGAAACTCAGGTCTAAAGATCTGCGCTTGCTGCCCCAGGCGTAGGGCCAAGGTTTTCATGGCAAATTTCAAACCTGGCAAGGCTGAGGCCTTCGATGCAGATGCCCTGACTCTAAACCTTCAGCTACGCTATCAACAACTCCGACTTCATGAACACCATGAAAATCGTTAAAAAAAATTTATTGTTAACAAAATTCTCATCAAAAGTTTTAATAAATACTTCTACTTAGCCTACATTTATTATAAAAATTGAAATTCATTGTGTTATTTTATGATAGCTAATTAACATCATCATGATTATGCCGTTTTATTGGCCCAAGAGCTAAAAATATTTTTTGAGATTTCAAATTTCTTTCTCTCCTCTTTTATTTATTTTTTTTTTTTCTCATCTCTTTCCTTCCTCTTAATTCTCATTTCCCTCTGACAAGTTCTATACCCTCTTAAATCTTTTTTTTTTGTTCCACTTATCCCAGCTTTTGATCCTGTCGCTACTGACCACTATATCATGGCGTCGTATGAAACCACAACGCTTCTTGATCTCTCCGAGGTTGCTTTGAAGCCAAAATCTCCCTACACTTATACACCAAAGCGCAACAGGCCCTTTGGCTTGATAGAGCCACCCACCTTCTACCCTACTAAGGAACAATTTAAGGACACTTATAGTTATATTGAGTCGATTGCTGAAGAGGGTTCAAAGTATGGCATTATTAAAATTATCCCTCCCAGCACGTGGAATCCGAAATTTGCTATTGATACTGGGGTAAGTAGACCCATCGCGATCGGATATCTTGTCCAACGGGCTTTTTACTAACTTTCAACCCTGCAGCACTTTATCTTTAAAACCCGGAAGCAGACTCTAAACACTATGGGTGCTCTCACGAGAGTGGTCATGGACTGGCTTGACCGTCTTGTTAAATTTCATCAGATCCTATCAGGCTCCGCTATCGAAAAGTACCCCAAGATTGACGACGCCGGGAATGTGCTAATCTACTATTCTCTTCAT
The DNA here is from genome assembly GCA_030558065.1 of Geotrichum phurueaensis. Lineage (NCBI taxonomy): Eukaryota > Fungi > Ascomycota > Dipodascomycetes > Dipodascales > Dipodascaceae > Geotrichum > Geotrichum phurueaensis. The sequence continues at coordinate 62,679 of JAJMRT010000008.1, forward strand.
AAACTTGTGACCTCGCTCGGCGGCTTTGACAAAGTCAACTCGCAAAATTTGTGGACTGATGTGGCCACTAAGCTAAAGCTATCACAGTTCGGAAGTGACAAGACCCGGCTGATTACTGATGTCCTGCGTATCACCTACTCGACGGTGATTCTGCCGTTTGAGCAGTTCCTCGAATTCATGTACTACGCAGGTGTAAGCAACGGTGATTGCCAGTATAAAGACTGCAACCTACAAGCAACAAAAAAAGCATTTAAAAAGCGCAGCCGGCTACATCACGTCAAGCAGCATGTCCACCTTGTCTCGCCAAAACTGGAAACGGCAAAACCCACCGACTATAAACCTATCAAGCCCGAGCCGGATAGTGTTGGGGTTGGGGCTACGCCTGTTAGTCCACCGCAAACTCCTTTCAACGAACGACTACGGAAGCGTCGCTTCAGCAGTACAGTTTTCAAAAATGAAGATGAGTCTGATTATAATGAATATTTATCTGAGGATGATTCACAGGTATCGGATGAGTATTCACAACTGAGCAGAAAACACAAGCGCCAGTCAAGTTCGGAAACTAAGAAAAGCACTGCCTCGCTGACAGCTGAAAACGACATCCCAGCTCGGCGGCGGTCTTCTCGAAATAAAAAAGCCGTTAACCTAAACGAAGACAGCAATGAGAAGGAATCACACCAGGAGATTCACATAATTATTGATGAAAGCGAAGAAGAGAAGAATGTTGTCACCATCTGCGAGGTTTGTGAAAACACATGCCTTGATACGCATCCTGGTACAATCTCTTGCGGCGAGTGCGAGGGCCTTTTTCACACATATTGTATCTCGACCTCTGAAGTTTTCCTACCGCCGTCTGACCATGCAGCATCGGACTCTGCTGGAAGTGCCACCAAACCTTGGTACTGTTCACGGTGTCTGGTTGGCTCATGTGAATTTGCCTTTGAACCCGGCAAGACATATACCCTAGGCAACTTTCAAGACGTGGCTGACGACTTCAAACTCGAGTACCTTGAGCAGAACCCACAGCTAAGTAACCTAGGCAAGGAGGAATTTGAGACTGAGATTGAGAAGCGGTTTTGGAGCTACGTCAACACAAGTGGGAAAAGCGTCACAGTGGAGTACGGGTCTGATATCCATTGCAACGAAAAGGGCTCCGGGTTCCCCGTGCGCGCAAAAGATCCCTACAACAAGTACTCACGCGACCCTTGGAACCTCAACAACATGCCGCATCACCGTGACTCGCTTTTTCACCAGATCAGCTCGGACATCTCGGGAATGACGGTGCCATGGCTCTACGTGGGCATGATGTTTTCTACGTTTTGCTGGCACAGCGAAGATCACTACACATACTCCGTCAACTACCAGCACTTTGGCGAGACCAAGACGTGGTACGGTATTCCCGGCGAAGACGCCGAAAAGTTTGAAGCCGCCATGCGCGAAACTGTGCCGGATCTGTTTGAAAAACAACCTAACTTGCTTTTCCAGCTAGTTACAATGCTTTCGCCAGAGGTGCTTGTGGAGAAGGGAGTGCATTGCTACGCGATCGACCAAGGCCCTGGCGAGTTTGTCATTACTTTTCCCAAGGCATATCATGCCGGGTTCAACCACGGATTTAACTGCAACGAAGCCGTAAATTTTGCCCCACCAGACTGGCTGCCATTTGGCCAGGAGAGCGTTGAGACTTACCGTGAGTACAATCGTGCGCCCGTCTTTTCGCATGATAGTTTGGTGCTGCGCACCGCCCGCCTGGATAAACGCAAAGAAACAGCACGCTGGTTACTGCCGCACGTAGAGGCCCTTGTGTCGCGCGAAATTGCTACTCGCAAAGACATTAACAACAAATTGCAGAGCGTGGTTGTCGTTGGCAGATCAGGGATAGAGGCGCGGAGCCCCGCTACTGACGGCTCCGCCGTTCCCAAGCTGGTGACAGCCGAGCCAGCATCCGAAGAGGAGTACCAGTGTTGCATTTGTAATTCGCTGCCGTATTTGTCCAAAGTTGTCATACGAAAGCGCAAGCCGGCGGCCCGTCACCAGTCAGGCCCCGGCCGGCGGCGCAAGGCTACTGAACACCAGCAGCTTTACGAAGACGGTCAGGACGATAATTTGATGGAGCTTGTATTTGGCCGGCCTGGAAGCGAAGTAGTGGCCGACGCCGAACACGTCGATGCAGCAGGAGAGGAGCAACCGCCACCACGGCCAACCGACCGTCTCACAGTGTGCTCGAGACACATTCCTGAAACCGTCCCCGCGTGCGTACAACTTGACTATGAAATCCACTGCACTGAACAGGAGCTTGTAAGTCTCCGCGAAGAACTTTTTTCTCGTATTAACTAGTATCATTTTCAGTCAAGATAAACTTGCCTCCCTAAAAAAAAAAAATTTGCAAATTTTGCCAAAGCAAAAGAAAAAAAAAAAAAAAAAAAAAACTAAAAATGTGTGAATGTATGAAACTTATTGATAATGAATGAAAAAGATTAATGACTGTATTAAATCTACCTAGTTTGCTTGTTTTTTGTGATTATTGTTTTTTTATCGTCTATAATATTCATGGTATATTGGCTTATTTTACACGTCAATTGTTTATTAAAGAGCGAATAAAAAAAATAAAAAAATAAAAAAAAAGGAAAAAAAATTAAAAGAAAAAAAAAGACAAAAGATTTGTGACACAAATATGGTGTATCTATATATCTATAACCTGAGAGCAGAAAGAAAAAAAAAGTTGTTGTTTTTGAAAAAAAAAAAAAAAAAAAAAGACAGTGGATATACTTTAACCAACAAGGATTAGTCGATATTGACGGTAGTTCCATTTGTCGTTTTCTTCTTCACCAAAGGAGGAGGTGGTGGTGGCGCTGCTGCAGCGTGCGCGGCCGGAGCCCTTGCGTTAAAAACATAATTGTGGCCAGCCTCGAGAAACAAGCAAAGCTTTTTAACCACTGTTTGGTTCATGGTACTAATAAGTAAAGCACTGAGCACATTTTCAACGTCAGGAAGACCAACATTGGCGCGTGGCGCCAGCGGCCGTTTCGAGAGTTGCGGCGACGATACTGATGCAACCGATTTTACCTCGAGCGGTATTTGTTTTTCGGCGGCGGCGGGGTCCAAGAGCATGGCCTTCTCGCCAAGAAGGGTGAGAATGTTGATGCAGCGAACAGTGATTCGCTCAAATGGGTTGATCTCGACTTGCTGTTGTTGATGATGCTGGGGATGTGCTGCTGCCGCAGCAGCCGCGGCAGCGGCTACAGGGTTGTAGATAGCACCCAGTACAAAGGCAGTGCGCAGCAACGTGTTTGTAATAACACCGTTTGACGCACTTGCCCAGTCGGCCGCAAGTCCAGGGTCGTCAAGAATATCAATAATAATGAGTTCCGTCACAAGCAGACTTTGTTGCAACAATGCCCGCCGCAGTTCAAGTGCCTTGGGAATCACCTTGTAGTCAATGCGCGGAAGTGCTGCAATTGTAAGTGCAAACGTGCGGGTTAGCAGCTCGTATGGGTGCGTGAGAGCAAGTTTGCTATATAGCACTTGGAACTTCTTATCAATCACTACGGAATCCGACCCATCGTGGTTGCCGCCAGCACCGTTGCTGTTGCTAGCACCGAAAGTGCCGTCGCTGCTAGGCTGATAGTTGAAGATCGCTTTGAAGAACTGCTTATTGGGCTCATCACGGGTAATCATCTTTGCAATCGCGTCAATGGCGCAACCCAGATATCGGTGCTTTGTTGGCTCGTATTCCAAAAAGTCTAGTTCAAACTCTGTGCCGTTTGCTGCTTTATGGTAGGGGCTCTCCTCCGGCGAAAAACTTAGGATCAAAAGCAAAATTACCAGGGCATCCACCAGGGAGGGAATCTTGATATAAAGACCAAGGTTACCATAAAGGGTGATGAGGTCCTTTTGCAAGCTAAACCATCGGCGCACCGCAGAGAGAGACTTGTTAATAAGTTTATCGCCATCTAAGGCCATAGATCGGGTCACACTCAGTAAAAACTTTAAGGCCGCCTCATCATTCACAATGATTGGCTGGTTATATTCAGTGAATGAAAGGTTCCGAATGATAAGACATACACAGAGAAACCGGTCCACCAGCGCCTCTTGCCAGAAAGTATGAAGATTTCCCTTGTTTATGCCAGCTTGTGGATTGAGATTTTCAACCTCATCCTTACTAAGTTCAAAGAGCTTGTCATAATGCTGGAAGCCTATTATCGTATTTGCACAATACTCTTCTTCAAGAGACGAGCTAATGGTTTTACCGCTATCGATAGGGGTACCATTTTCATCTAGAGGCTTTTCACCAATAACTTTGTTCAAGGCATCGCTAGCGGTTTTGATTTCAAGGGCTTCACCCATAGGTTCTCCAGTAACGTCGTCAACTTGCACAACAACCTCCTCGTTTGACTCGTCCCATGACCGGTAGGCTTCAAAGATCTTGGTGACCAAATCCTTTCCATCTTCTTCGTCATCTTTCAACTCATCGCCAGGAGCATCACCCGTCATTACGTCAACTGTGTTTGACACTCGATTAGCTTTTAGACTATTTAGCAAATCAAGACCAAGTTCACCAAGCGCAGTAATAAGTTCGGGGCAGTCCGACAGTACGAGGGGCACGCTTGGATTCGATGACAAAAGCGCCAGCTTGTCCAGAGCTTGGCGAACTTCACCAGGGATAAGCGACTTGAGTGCCATTATTAACGCATTAATTTCAATAGAGCCAAGCTCCTGAAAAAGAGGAAAGTCGGGCACCAGTGAGTCTATATCCGCTCCAAATCTGTTAAGTTCGAGAATATTGTCACCGCCCTTGTAGCCATGTTCTAGCTTACGGCGCTTGGGTATGTACTTGCCGCTCTCATCTTTTGGCAAGCGAAGCAGAGGCTTGGAGGGTAAAGCTGCCCCCGCTGCTGTTTGTTGTTGCGCTAAGGTGGGAGTGGCCGATTGAGGCAGCTGTGACTTGCGAATGTTGGGGGTTCCGCTAGGCGGCGGCATCAGCTCGGGATTTGAGTCGGTCCGGGCAACAGGCGTGGCGCGATTCGTCACATTATTGGCAGCAATAGTATTAGCAGTGCTGTTAAGAGGAGTCGAACTACGTCTGCGGCTGTTCACGCTCGGCGATCTTGTTGTGCTGTCGGGTGTAGCGTGGCGGGAACGGCTCGATTTTCTATTGTTAAGAACTGGCGACGGTGATTGAAAGTGCTGAGGCGAAGCGGTAGCCGAAGGCGACTGTTGGATGCGTGCTGCATTCACAGCAGCTGCAGCTGCAGCAGTTGCTTGCTTCTGAAGCTGTATAGTCTGTACCTGTTCTGGAGCAGCCATGGCTCTGTACTGAACAGTGGCTGTCGCTTGTGTAACGCCAACCTGGGGAGAAGCCTGACGACTTACTGCCGCAGCAGCTGGAGTCACTGCCTCCTGTTGCTGGCCTTGTTGCTGAAGTTGGAAATGATGCTGTTGTTGCTGTGGTTGTTGCTGTTGTTGGGTTTGTTGTTGCTGTAGTTGCTGTAGTTGTTGTTGTTGTTGTTGTTGTTGTTGTTGTAGTTGCTGTGTTTGTTGTTGGGGTTGTTGTGATGCTTGGAGAGTTCTCAAATGCTCATCAAAAGGATAAAGTGTGTTCATGTAGATCTTAGCAAGTTCCTGAGGCGAAGTTACCTCAACTTGTGGGTTGTAGCCAAGCGATACAGAAACCATTTGCCAGCCGTTTGGAGTTTGATTCACCTTCATTACTCCGCCAAATCTTGCTACGGCAGTGTGCAGCGAGATAAGATGGACTTGCCGTCCGCTGACAATAGGCATAGACTGAATTGGCGTGCCTCTGTTCTGCATAAACTCATAAAGAGACCGGAGATATTTGTCCGCCGAGTTAGAGACGCTGTTTGGGGAGGGTGTCGGTAAAGGGAATTGAAGTTGGGCAGCCTGTTGCTGAGCCATCTGCTGTTGTTGAAGCAACCGCTGTTGTTGTAATCTTGCATTGTTGAAATCCGCCTGTGATATTTGTTGTTGATACTGTGACTGTTGCTGTAACTGGTTTCTTTGCATCATTTCTTGTTGCTGTGGTTGCTGGGGTTGTTCTTGCTGATGTTGTGCTTGTTGTGTTTGCTGTTGTTGTTGCTGCATCAAAAGCTGAGATTGTAGCGCTGCGTTTTGTGAAACCATCTGAGGCGTAGCCATGCCCATCACCGCCTGTTGGGCAAACTGTTGTTGGAGGGCCGCGGTGCCGTTTTGCTGCTGAGTTTTGTAATACGCCGCGGCTACAGCCTGTTGTTGAGGTGTCATGTTGCGACTCATCATGGCCATTTGTTGAGCAGATATCACATTGGCGTTAACCATACCGGAGTTGGCTCTCATTCCATTGACTGTCTGGGGGGATTGCTGTAGCTGTTGGGAAACTGGCGATGCCTGTGCATACTGTGTTGGAGTCTGCACCACAGGCAAAACAATTTGAGATGGAGTGCTCGGGCTATTATGATTCGAAACATTTAGCTGCGACTGCTGTCTTTGCATCATGTTGTGGTCAGTGCTACCCTGTCTGAGCTGGTTTGGGTCCGTTGCAATTCCATTGGAACTGTCTGTGTTGTAGTATATCTGTGTCTGAAACTGTTGTTGTTGTTGGATTATCGTACCCATTTGGCCCTTACTTGGATCGTGAATGTATTGGGGCATAGTAATAGGGGTTTTTTGCCGGGGCGACGCACTGATTGAGCTGTCGCCTTTTCTATGATGCAAATAAGAGTTGGAAACAGCGGCAGTCATCGTGTTAGATCCGTTCACTGCCTGAAGCGGCTGTTGTTGCATTCCCGTATAGGCTACTTGTGTACCCATGTTCGCACTTGGTGAGTAAATCGATGCTTGTGACTGAATAGTTACGGGCTGAGGGGTGGATGTTGCCGACGAGAATCTTCCATCAACGGTGGTGGATTGCAGGCCGTTAATATAGGACATATCTAAAGCAATAACAAGTTAGCAAGTAAATTAAAGTAAAAGCAAAAACAAAATCAATCTTACCTTGACCTCCATTCATATAACCAGCAAGACTAGGATCCAGGCTGCCAACCTGAATGTTTGCAGCCTGCATGTTGGCATTCTGTAAATAAGGTTGTGACTGGTTGTCATAATTCCCCGAGGAATCTTTCATCCAGGAATTTACATTAGACATTGTTGAATATTAACCAGTGAAAACTGCAGAAAGGTTACTGTAATGCGAAGAAGATTGTACAGCGGTTAAAAAAAAATATAAAGTAGAGAAAATAGTCGCGTAGAGTCGTAAACAAAGAGTATCTGGGGTAGGTCTTCGCGTGTTGTACTCGTTCAAGTAGCGTATATCAACTAGTCTTTCTAAAATGTAATGAAAAACAAGAATAAACCCGAAGTAAGACAATAAGCAAGAGGGTTTAAAAGAAGTTCCTAAAAAGCTGGCCTAAGAAAAGTAGAGGTTAGCAAGAATTCATGGATATCACACACCTTGTCGAAGGGTAGTTGGTGATAATTAATAATTTCACTTGGTTGAGATTAGCAGTACTTGGATAACTGCAAATCAAAAAAAAAAAAAAAAAAACATACCAAGATAGAAATGCAAAAAAAGTCAAATGGCGTTGCTTAATGCTAAATTGGTGTTTTAACAAAACTCGAAACAAGATTGTTGCGCAAGAATCTTTGAGAAGGGCAAGACAATATGATTGAGTGTTATAAATGTGAAAAGATTTTGAAAAAAAAAAAAAAAAAAAAAAAGGCCAAAAAGTTGGTAAGGGTTAGGTTATAAGCACCATCCAATACTTTTGCACCGAGAGAAACTTGACGACTCGGAAGAATTGACGGACCAGAAAAACCGCCTAAACATATGTTTGGCATTGTCATATTTAAACAGAATACAGCAGAGAGCTTCTCAATGGTTGGTAATTTGGCTTAGAAAAGTTTAGGTCAAAGTGTATCCCATCCGGATTCAATTTGTGCAGCAAAAGATCGAGAAGATCAATGAACTTCCCAATGGACGCCATCAATAAGGTCTGAACAATGTCAAAAAAAAAAAAACACAGTTGTTATTTATATATGTATCTTATTGTATCATAGAATTTTTTCTAATAAGACCGATCTGAGAATTAAGTACTAGTGTTGTTGTTGTGAGTCGGGAATTGAGTAATCGCATGTTGCCTAGACCGAAACCTAATTTTCGCTGAGGTAGACAGATTTCACGCACAAATGAATTTTTTTTTTTTCACTTCGTGTTCCTACCTTTATCCCTCGACAATAACAAAAAACATCAACAACAACAACATTCAGCATGGCGTTTGTTTCTGCCAAAACCATTATTCTTTTTCGATCATGCTTTTTGTGGTCTTTGGGCTACATGCTTGTAATGTCGCCAACAACCGTCTCAGAGCATCCGCTTATTCTGCTGATAGGCCAAGCTATGGATATTGTAGGTGTTTTTTTTTTTTGGAATTGCATTCAAGGGCTTTTTTTTTTTTCTTGATATACCAATTCTAACAACCTCTAGCCTCCTGTATACATTGAAGATTCCAATCAGCTGTCAGGTCTGCTCGCCACCGTGCTGATCACGGCGGGCCTGTCGGACATCCCGCTATTGGCTGTGGAAGGCAATCACTATATCACAGTCAACGCTGTGGTCGGTATGTACAATTGCTTTGTGCATTGCAAGATTTTTAATTACTAACGTTGTTGTTGTTTTTTTAGTGCCCCTTCGTCTTTTGATTTTTTTTGTTGTCACCATCTGGTCCTATATCTCCTCCAGTAACGCGCTGCTTCACAATGCCTTTGTGTTTGCTTACGGCTTTGTTGAAATCGTCATCAACTTCCTCATCTATGTCTCAGTCAGAGAAGAGAAAAACGAAATCATTGGAGCCGAGATCAAACTCCGTCACCAGGACTAATCGATACATCAATCTCTATCAACACCAAGAAACGGACATTTTATATTTAATTATTATTATAATGCTCTCAGCATTATTTCTAAAAAAAAAAAAAAAAGCAGCTACCATGTTTCAGTCTAGGATTTTGAAGGTCGCATCATTTATTGCCTCTCAGCAACTGCCGGCGCGTCTTGCAGCCAGCCCTGTTGATCACCAACCTCGTGCTATTTCTTATTGTATTACAACCGCTCCGGGAGTTTGAAAGTTTAATCAAAGCTACCCACTAGTCGGCTTAGCTTGGCTCTTCATCCTCCTGGTGAAATGCTAGGCATAAAACAGAAGCTTGTAGTTGTCGCCAGCACGGAATCCCACAATTCCTTTTGTTTTTTTTTTGAACAGATTTTGTAAAAATGGCTCTCTTTTTTGTGCGTAGACGTAAATATAAAGTGAAGTAAACAAAAAAGTTGAAAATAAGGACTATTTTATTTTATTTTTTTTGGTAGTTTGAGCTCGAAGTCATGATCTCCTCGCTGGAACTGGCATATATATACTTTTACGCACTTGTAAGACATTACGACTACAAATCTCCCTTCTTATCCTTCCTACTTTTTTGTTTTTTTTCCCCGACTCTCAGAATTTTGAATTTACAAAAACTACAAAATAAATATATATTTGTAATATCATTAATATCAATTTATTTTTTTAATGTACGTGTAAGGCTAGCAGGTTCTAAGTCTACCAGCAGCCAAAAATCCAAACCCTATTTCCTGCCATGGTTTGGGTTTATCAACGACGATTTTAAAAATCAAACTCACTGCGGAAAGAATCAAGGCTCATGCCAGAATTGACCTTTTCATAAAGGTCGCGGCGGTCCATGGCAAGGAAAACCCGCTTGAGGGTCGAGAGTAAATTTGAGCTCTTTTCTGCTAGTTGCGCAGAGCCCTCGGCGCCACCGGCCTCCTTGATGTGGAGGGAAAGAGCAGAAAGAAGGTGCTGGGCCGCCTCGTGGTAGCAGCCAATGTTGATGCAAGCAACACCCAAGTTGTAGCGGGCGCGAACAAAAAGCGGGCGCAGCTCTAGCGCCCGTGAGTAAGCTTCGATGGACTCCTCACTACGATTCGAGTTGGCCAAAGTGGCACCGAGGCGGTTCCACAGCAGCTCGTCAGTAGGGCGGACGGCCAGCGCGGCTTTAAAGCAATCAATAGCCTTGGAGTACTCATCATTACCATAAAACAAAATGCCAAGGCCGTCCTGCACAGATGCGTCCATATTAGCCCCGTCAGGCGAAAGCTGCGCCGCGCGGATGAACAGCTCGGTTACTCGCGCGTGTAGTTCATAGCTGCGCGTACCGCCCAGCTTTGGGTTTTCGGCTCGCGCTTTGTCCACAATCTGCGGGTACTTGGTCGAGATCCATTTTTCAAGCGTTGAATACGCTGCGTTCTCATACCCCTCGTTGGTGTAAGAGACCGACAAGTTCATGAGCGCGGAGAGGTTGCCGGGGTCAAGTTCGATGCATTTTTCAAGCGCGCTGACGGCAGCGCTTTCTCGCTCGTTCTGCGCCTGGACGGCACCTAACCGGCTCCACGCCTCAATGTGTGCGGGGTCCCGCTGCAAGGCCGCCTCGAACGCAAGCGCTGCATCACCCAGATTACCCCCGCTTTCCATCAGCTGCACGCCAATCTTGAATGGGTCCGTCTCGGTCATGAACTTGTTGTTCTCCTCGAATTGGTAGGCACCAAAGTCGGGCCGAGATGTTGTATACTGGTTAAAGTCACGGTCCCACGCAGTACCCTCGGGGTCGGCTGTTGCCCACTCGTCCGTGTGGTCAAGCACTGACGTTTTGAGAGTCTCAAAGATGTGCTGAAATGTAGAATCCATGGCCGCTTCTTCCGCAGCCGTCACAGGTGCTTCTTCCGCCGCAACGGGCTCCTCGGTCTTGGTGGCGGCCTCGGCCTCCTTGACCTTGGCATCCTGCTCAATCTGCTTAAATTGCTCTTCCCAGTGCTGGTTGTCAAGCTCAACAATTTTGCCCGGTTGCTGGGCAGCACTGGTCATGGCCATGGGAGTCTGAATTTGGGAGATCTGAGGCATGTATCCCATACTGCCATGAAAGTGTTGTTGCTGTTGTTGTTGCGCAGCAGGCTGGTGCTGCTGGGCTCCAAACTCGGCACTCCATCGGGCATCTCCGACGCTGCTAGCCTGCGGAGCGTGCTGATGCTGTTGCTGTGGCAGCGGGCTAGCAGTGCTACTAGAAGGCCCCGCAAAGTCGGCAGCCCATTGACTTGCGCCCGGCGCACGCTGGTGGACATTTCCAAGCTCGTGGCGCATCTGGTCAAAGGCAAAAGCGCCAGCGGCAGGGCTGGCGGCCTCGCCGGCCATGAACTTGTTCATCATTTGCTGGTCACCTGCCGTCATTGGCTGGTTAGCAGCGCGCATTCCCGCGGCGGCGGGGCCCTGCTGCGCAAACCGCTCGTGCTGCAGGGACCGATCCTCGGTCGTGTGCTTGGTAAACTGTGCAATGGGGTTCCGGCTCGTTGAGCACTCTGATCCCGAGTTCATAAAGGACATGGTAGGTATAGAGCTGGTATAGTCGATAGCTGTTAAATAGACGAGGCTCTGTATATATAGATATTTACAGGATCTAGTGGTGGGGCTTTTGCGTGAAGAGTCAAAGTATACTTGAGAAGAGAGAGGAGGTGAAATCTGATCAAGATGAGATAAAATAATCAAGTCTGGAGATAGGCCTAGGCCTTAAACGGCCAATCGAGCCGGAGACAAATCCGAAAAAAGCAGGGTGAGATGCTGTCATGTGATAAGTCGGCAGTTATTTCAGGAACTTGTGACTTGAGCAATAGGGAATGCGAAATTTTGAAATTTTAAGCCGAAAAAAAAAAAAAAATCTTTACCGAGAGCATCTCTTGCCTATACTGGGCGAGTTTAACCAGTCGACAAAAAAGATTCATTTGAATATGGTTATAAAATGATTTTTTTTCAATCTCTCTGCCTGGCATCTAAGTAATATTTTAGCAATTTATTTTAATTAAAATTTGTATTGTAATTACTTTGTTAACCGGCGCCATTGAACGCCTGAGCTCAAAGTACGCTCTGACACCGCTACTTTGCTAGCCTTCATAGAGATAAATGCTTTTTTGAAATTCATAACTGCTTTGTATGTATTTTTTTTTGTAATTTCATTTGTAATTATTTGATATAAAGACAATACAACTGATTATCTATCTGCTCAGTTAACTGTTGATCCAAAAAAGAAAAAAAAAAAAAGCCACTCTGACCGGGCGACTGTGACACCCGGTCAAGTTACATTTATAGGCTATAGCCCACTACCCGATTGGAGTAGCTTCCAGAACAGATAACTTTAAAATCTTTTGAAAAGAATTGAAAATATATATATATTTATATATAAATAGACGTAAATATCCCGGATCTTTATCTTTTTTATGCAAAATAAAATGTAATCAAAAGAAAAGATACTCAAAAAAGCTGTGGAGGCAATTCTTTTGCCATTAAACTCGAAATCTCCACAAAAGACTGCAAAGAATTTAGAGCACCCTGTACCATTCTTCACAGGCGACACCATGAAATCGGAATTCAAAAATATGCTCAAGTAAACAATTGATCCCTTTCAATTTATTACTAGTAATTGTTAAAAGGGTATTTAATATTTTTTGCTTAAAGAAATCTTTTTGAGCCGAATGAAGACGAGAAGACTGGCTGTAAGACTTGGAACCAATAAGTCTTTGTCCGGCAGCCCGGTACCGCTATCTAATCAATGGCTTTTCGGGTTTTTATCCCGCTGCAAATTCTTTAAATTAAAAGATTTTGAAAAATTCGATGTACCAAAGGTCTGAGAAAATGGTCCATGGTTAATTTCATTTTTTTTTATTTTGAGTTACATTCCTACTATATTGACACTTTCAACATCCTCCCTGTGTCCATCTATAATCTATATGAAGCTGAAGTTTGAATTAAAAAAAACACCAAAAGTGATTTAAGTATTAATTCCTATAAGTTTTTTTTTTCATGATTTTTTTGAGTTGGTGTCGGCTTTGAAAATGATATCGCAAGCTGGTGAAGCAGGAAAATCCCTTCTAAACTATAAGAAATTTTATCAAATGCAAACCTGGTTTTCGGGTACTGTCATTAAAAGTTATTATACCGCGACATTTTATTTAGGCTTTATAAACAAGAAAATCTTTTACAAACGGGTTTCAGATTATTTTTCTTTTATCTGAAGACAACTGATTGTTCTTATTGATGGATGGACATCTGCCACACAAAACAGCCCAAGTTATCAACAAACTGATGAGCAAAAAATGTTATTCCTTTATATTTCTTTTTTTATATAATTAAGATTTCTTTAACCGTTTTGACCGGTATTGCTTTGGTTATGCTAAAGTTTTGGTTCAGAGGGCAGATTTCTTACAATTTTGGTGTTGGTTTGCACCCCACACAAAGGCGCACTTTTTTGGAAAACCTATATGAAAATCATAAATGGAGGCATCCTGGCCCAAAACTATTATAAAATGTTGGAGAAGATGTAGATTATTGAAAAAGGAGTCTAGATACTGCATTGGCTGAGTCCAGAAGACAGATGCACCATGATATTGTTGAGCCGGAAGATGCTGTGTCCGAAGAGTCAGTAATTGAGGCAAGAATGACTAAAATTTCTACTTTAACAAACTCAAAAAAAAAAAAAAAAAAAAATACGGAGAAGTGAAAGACTAGTGCCTTAAAAGTATATTATTTATGGATCTTTTGCAAAAAAATGCTATTTTAATGAAGAAACTTTTTTAAAATGGAGGCTTCATTAGGGATATAAAGAGAGCCCTTGCCGACAAAGACACTGTATTGAAAACCTTGCTAAACGTTAAAGCCCAAGTTTTTTTTAAAGTCTTTTTTAATATAAAAAAAAGGAGAAGCGTTCCAGAAACCGGACCTGTGGATATTTTTCAGATTAAAAAAAAAAAAAAAAAAAAAAAAAAAAGTAGTCCGGAGCCGACCGGAGCTCATATACGAAGCGGACCATTTGGCACGGAACATAAATCTTTTTTTCTCAACTTGCGACTCAACTAGAGACCCGAAATGAGTTTGAAATCAATTATATATGTATATAGACATATACGTTAAATCATAGCAGGATGAATGATTTTTGGTTGATTTGTAATAACAGCCTTGCAACTCAAACATTTTTTTTTTTGGATACAGGTGCAGTAAATACAGAGGGTGTTCCATTAATGGGTTCAATTTATGGCACTTGCAAGTATGGCAAAAAAAAAAAAAATTTGCAAGTGCATGCCCCCCTCCCCCGTTGTTTGTAGGGCGCGCCATGGCGCGCTGCTTCTCCGGCGCGGCCGGCAGTGGAGGCAGTCCACCACCACCCTAGCACACGCCACCCCTCTGTGCGGCTCCAAAGCCAGCTAGCGCAGCGGCGCCCCTGCTCCACCGCCCTACCCAGTTATTTCCTAGCCCCCTTTGGTGATTTTTTTTTTTTTAATGCATTGTATCAAAGCAAAACAGCTATAATGGAAAATCCCCTTTACATATACATATAAATACTTTGTCGTCTTTACTCTCCTCCCCCCGCGTTTTCTTTGGATATTGTCCCCTTTGCCTTGCATTTGCTCGCGGATGCTCGCAGCTGGTAATTGCCAAAAAAAAAAAAAAAAAAAAAAAAAAGAAAAAACTTGCTAGGTTGAAAGGACCCTTGATTGAACGTCAATTCAGGGGTTTAATCAATCACTGGTGATCTTCCAGTTACCGCTGATGTAGGTTACTTTACTAAAAATACAATGCTCAGGTTCTGTTTTTTTTTTTTTGAAAAACAAGATGTCTATTAATTAAGGTACGAAAAAAAAAGTCTATATGTACAAAAATTGTACCTTTAAAAGAAACCCCCATAAATAAATAATGTTAAAAAAATGTCGTAAGAAATGCAAAGGAATCGTAAAAAAAATGCTGAAAGTAGGCAGACGCGCACGGCTGCTTAGTGAATGGCGTCAAAATGAATGGCGTCAAGGATACGCTTGGCACCCTTGTCGCTAAGCTTTTGCGCCATGAGCTGACCTAGCGCCTCTGCCTCAGCAGCAGTGGTGACTTGTGCCTCCAGCGATTCCTCCACAGCCTCAGTACCGTCGACTGAGACGACAATAGCATCAAACTTAAGGGTAGTCTTGTCCTCGTTAAATCCAGTCTTGACACCAATGGGGACCGAGCAGCCGCCCTCAAGCGTGCGCATCAGCGCGCGCTCAGCCAGGCACCGCAGGTATGATTCTTGGTGGTTAATGCGAGCAAGCAGTTTCTGGATCTTAACATCGTCAGTGCGAATCTCAATACCAAGAGCACCCTGGCCAACAGCGTAGTACATGTCGGGGGTGTCAAGGGCAGAAGTGACCCGGTGGCCAAGGCCCAAGCGGTTGAGACCAGCAATCGCCAAAATAATGCAAGAAAACTTGGAGTTGGCGTCATCAAGCTTGGCCAAGCGGGTTTGCACGTTACCACGAACCGATTCAAACTTGAGGTTGGGAAAGTTACGTTTCAGTTGGGCTGAACGACGGATAGAAGAGGTGCCAACAACACTGCCGTCAGGGAGATCTCTAAGAGTAGTGTAAGATGAACCAGCCTTCATAATGAGGGCATCTCTAGGGTCCTCGCGCTCAGTAATGGCGCCAAGAACACAGCCATCAGGGAGACTGGTAGGCATATCCTTGAGCGAATGCACAATCATGTCAAGCTTGGGAAGACCCTCAAGATCATGTAAAAGCAGAGTCTCAAGCTCCTTGGTCCAAAGACTCTTGCCACCAAAGGAGTAAAGTGGCTTGGAAAGAACCTTATCACCAAGAGTAGAAAGAGCAACAACAGGGTAGGACTGGTCCTCGTTAATGTCATAGAGAGATTTAGCAATGTTTTTCGACTGAACAACGGCAAGAATAGACTTGCGGCCACCAACAGTAATAATGTTTTCCTTGTCAGTGTTGGGTCTAACAAAGTCGTCGTAAATAATCATACTAGGGTCGCGCTCAGGAGTATTGTTGGTAGGAGCGGGAGGAGCAGTGGGCTTGACGATAATCTTGTCAGTGCTGTGCTTAGTGCCAGCATGCTTGTTGAGGAAGGAGTTGACACTCTCTTGCGAAAAGTAGGGAGTTGAAGTGGGCGTAAGAACCTGGGTAAGAGACATTTTTGTAATCTTAAAATGCGAAGTAGAAATGCAATGACAATGTTGAAAGAAATTAAAAGATCAAAAACGTAAAGAAAAGAAGAGATTTTCTTGAAAAAAAAAAAAAAAAAAAAAATTTCGAGGATTCAAAATGGTTTAAATATCAGGACAGTTTGTGGTCATAGAGTCCATGAAATTTTCTGCCTCGGAGAAAGAAAAAAAAGAAATTATTGTAACAAAAAAAAAAAGACGTTTGAAGGTATACGGCAGTTGAGTAAAACCAAATACCTAGTGTTTTATTGGTCAAATAATGGTAAAACCTTATATTTCCTAATTAGGTAATTTGAGGTTTTTTAAGTGAGTGAATTTTCTTTAGAGTTAAAAAAAAAACACGAGATGCAATTGGCTCACTTTGGCAAAAAGAAAAAAAATTTACGAATGGGAAAGACCTAGTATACTATCAGTTGCTGCAAATGATGGGTTTTCAAAGAGAAAGATTTAGAATTATATTTTGTATTTCTTGTATTTCTTGTGTTTCTTTAAGATTATATGGAAAGGTTTTGTAGATGAAATATATATATTAACAAGTGATTGTTATGATGATGGTTGTGGCCAAAGAGGGAAAGATAGCGATTGTTTAATGACATTCAGGGATTGATGTTTTAAGGGTAATTTTCAGGTTACCACTGGGATTCCTCGTAATCATTGATTGTACAAAACGAACTAGATATTATATACTCTCTAGTGAATCACATACTTAGATGAGATCTTTAATGACATTGCATTATATAAATATATATATATGAATCAACATACAAAATCTAATCACTTTGTAGTCTATAAGCCTTATCCCATCTCTTGAGCGTTGTTAATTTTTTTTTTTTCTCAACTGATTTTTTTTTTTTTCTGCTCATAAACCACGTTGGGTATATCAGCCAATTTGCTAGAACTATAATGATAAAAATAATCGTGGGTTTTTACTATGCATAACCGCATTAAGCAGTCCCTACCTGCCAGATTTGTATACTATATATATAATCAGTTTATTGTCCTTATAACTATTTTGTATACTATATATACACACCAGAAGAAATCAACCCTTTCCTTTTTACTTTTTGACATCTCTGGGGATTTCTCTTTGGAGGTTTCCTTGGTTGTTGTTGTTGTTGTTATCGTCATTGTAAAAGCTCCGATTGTCCATTGGCCAGTCACCATTTCTGCCATTACGAAGTTTAAAATTCCCTTGCCTGTGATTTGCCAATCGCCTCAGAATTCCACATTCAAAACCTTTTTTTTTTCTCTCTCTCTCTCTCTCCTGCATGGGCTGTGACCAATCACAGACGTGATTTCTTTTTTGAAAAAGATTGAAAACAGGGTTATCAAAAATCAAACCAGTTTATCAACAATAGAGGGTTTTTCACATAGTAAAAAATGAAAGCAAAAAAAAGTAAAATGAAAAAATAATAATAATAATAATAATAATAATAATAATAATAATAAGTTTATTTTAAATTTATTTTAAATTTATTTTAAATTTATTTTAAATTTATTTTAAATTTATTTTTTTACGAGAAAAACCCATTCCGAGGGTTTCCAGATCAAAACGACCTCGGCCGAGTCAATACAAAAAATAAAATAATAAAATCAACAATAATGATAATACTTAGACCATAAGTAAACTAAACACTCTAGGCTTTATTAATAACTGCAGTTTATCTACACTGCAATATAACTTTTTTTTTTTTCAATTTTTAATTGTAATCGTGGGGTATATGATGATGGATTCACCTGCCAAATCCTTTTTTTTTCATTTTTTTGAAAGGGGGGATTCACCTGCCAAATTCAGTAAAACTAACCTTTCTTACTCCTTCAAGCTTTGAATAATTTGGACCTTTTACTTTTGCTTAGCATCAAACAATAAATAAAATAAATAAAAGAAATAAAAATCAAGTTAATCAAAAAACCATTGGACTTTGTAGGGCAAACTTCAATCAATCTACTGCTACTACTTGTAAAAAAGCGGTAGGTTAAACCATGATTCACTG
The DNA here is from genome assembly GCA_030558065.1 of Geotrichum phurueaensis. NCBI lineage: Eukaryota > Fungi > Ascomycota > Dipodascomycetes > Dipodascales > Dipodascaceae > Geotrichum > Geotrichum phurueaensis. The sequence goes on from JAJMRT010000008.1 coordinate 80,744, forward strand.
CTCTTATCAACAAAAATAATATATACTAGAGAGATCTTGCTACCAATTTACTTTCCTTTCTAAACCCCCTCCCCCTCATATTGTCTGATCAAAGTAAACCTCGTCATTTTACAAATGATAGCATACACTTGTCTTGGTTTACATGTTTATCATTAAAGTGAACTGTTAACAATTGTGTGTGAATATCATGATATCACCAACAGTGTTTATTATTATTGTTATTGTTTTGGTATTTACGTAAATGATTTATATCATTATTACTTGGAAGTTTTTTACCTTGAAAAATTGAGGGAAGTAAACTCTACCCGTATATTTAACCAATGTCAGAGACATAGTCTCCTACCCTACATTAACCATATGGTTCCCAAAGCCTAAAAATAAAAAAATTAAAAAATTAAAAACTTCAAATTTCAATCTATTCATTCCCATATAATCAAGTGCCTTCCACCTCTCTGTTTTTTACTTAAAGAAGATTAAAGGATCTGATAACAAGCTCATACGAGCTCCATGTCAACTACCTTTTTTTGTATTTATATATAAACATATTTTTGCAGCAGTGCCTTGTCTATTGGGTAACATTTTTTTTTTTTTTCAATGGGAGTTTCAGATACCAGCGGTTTCATTGGTCAAAACTAAAGCCTTGAGACATGTGACTTTGTTTGAAAAATACAATTTCAATGCTTTTTTTTTTTTTTTTCCACGCTCATGATAATTTTCTTACATTTTCACTAGCAATTGGGGAGAAACCTAGCTAGCAAAAGTTAGATACTTTTTTTTTATCTTATCCATCATGATGGTGGGTATACATTCTACATCTATAAATAAAAGATAAATTTAAAGCGTGAATTTTTTAAATTCTTTATATACTAAAAAGCTTTTAGAACTCATTTAATTTTATAATGGACTCTATAGATAGTATATATATATAGACAAACCCAATCAGTGGTATCGCTACAAGATGTTTCGTTACTGCCGGCAAAGGGTGGATTCCGTTGTAAGGAGAGTGATAAAACAAGACCAATTTGGCTTTTAATTAAGGTAAACGATCTATTATTACTACCGGAAAAATGCATTCAACTATATCAACAGGTTGTGCATAACCTGCAGTTAGGGGGGTTACCTGAAGTTTGTATACTGGAATTACAAAATTCACAACTAAAAAAAAAAAAAATTTGAAAACAAATTGATAAAAATTTTCTTCAGTCAAACTCTGGATGCCAAAAAGGTTAAAGCAATGTTAGTTTTCAACTTTGTAGTTTTAAATTTTTTTTTTTTTTTTTAATTAGGGCAATCTGATAATTATAGGCCCGATCAAGACTGTGAAAAAAAAAAAAAAATCAGTATATTAAACGAAAAAAGCCCAGGCTACCGAGCCCTAGTCACCTACAAGTTAGCTGAAAAAAAAAAAAGAATACCTCACACTATTAAATATATAACAGTGCTAAATTCTGGTTCATTTTTTTTTTATAGCATTGGGGGTTTGGACCCGTTTGAAACACCATTCCATGAATTAAACTAGGAATTTCCTCTCTTCTCATTTTCCATATAAAAGAAAAAAAAAATCCAACATCAACAAATCCAAAAAAAAAAAAAAAAAATCAACAACCCAATAATCCCCTAACGTTTTTTAGAGTCCCCAGGTTTGATGTCGATAGTTGAATAAGCCGCTTGTAAAACCAGTATATATATATATATATAGCTAAGCCAAAGCCAAGTTTAATAGCCCAATCAACGCCTAGAATTTAAAAAAAAAAGGCAACAACCTTTTAGGCAGTCAGCATTTTGAAAATATTGTCATGCTAATACCCTTAAAAAACCCAGATTTTGTAATAACGAGAAAAAAAAAAAATCTATACATGCTCTTTTTGTAGCGATTTTTTTTTTGGGACAGGAAGAGGGCGACATTAAACCAAGCAAAAAAAAAAAAGAAATTCCCGAAAAATGTTTTTTTTTCCGTTGCCAAAAAAATATATATATTGTTTAGAAATTGAAGAAAATATTGAAAATGCCAGAGGTTTGAAAACAAGCCATTTGCATTAAAAACAACAACAACAAATTGAAAAAGTGGACCACCATTCCTAACCCCTTGAAAAAAAAAAAAGTTGGAATGGATTTGAAAATAAAAAAAAATCCATTTTTTGGAGGGTTAAAACGATTTTCAATTTTAGAGGTTAGCAAGCGAGAGGATCAACTTACGGACATCCCCCCTAGTGGATGAAGTGTAGATAACTCAGCTTGAACTCTCTTTTGTGCAATGTAATTTTTTTATTTTTATTTCCCAGGCTCCTAAAAAAAAATGTACGTATTGGGTGAATATCTGATAATCAATCCAACTTTCCTAAAAAAAAATAAAAATAAAAAAATTGACAGTAATTATAGTATAGATATATATATATATATAGTATACTTTATTTTTGTATGCTTGTGTAAATTTTATTCATACAAAAAAATAGGAGGGTGTTGAGAAAAAAAAAAAAAAAAAAAAAAAAAAAAAGATTGGTACTCAGGTTAACGTTTTTTTTTTTTTTTTTTATTTATTAAAAAATGGACCTGCCATAATTAGTACAAATATATATAATCAGTTTATTGTCCTATAATTATTTGGAAATTATACACAGAAGATATTAATACAACAAAATTAATCTTCTTAGCGGGGAATGCGCCATTCACTATATATTTCATTCACTTCGATGGCACCAAAACTTCCACGAACTTAGTCCGTGTGTCAAGGGAAACCCGACATGATCGTCACTTTAGTGCGTTATGTTGAATGGGAAGACAGGCCGATAAAACTTTGACAGGCTGTGAAATATATGCAAAAAAAAGAAAAAAAAAAAAAAAAAAAAAAAGATTGCAATTGAAAAATGAAATGCTATACCACTGGAATGGGAAACATACAGTCTGTCAATTTTTTTATTTTATTTCTTGATTAAAAGTTCTCACCAAGAATCTTTTTTTTTTTAATTTATATCTGCATTGCTACGTCTATTGCGTACAAAATTATTCTACAAATATCTCAAGTCAGTTTGAACAAAAAATGAGTTTGGAATTGTATCCCCCAATATACAGTATCTATAAGAGGAAAGGCTTGATTGACCAACAATGAGTATCAAAAAAAAAAAAAAGGTTATTTTTAAAAAAAAATGAAAGTTATAGAGTAATTATAGTATCCGAAATGACTTTTGTCATGACTAAAAAATTAAATCTCCCGTAATATGTGTGATATTAGCTTAGGCAATGACACAGTAAATGGGGAGCAAGGTGCCAGGAGGAATGTCATCAAGAGGAGTTCTATCGACGTAGACAGCTACACAAACAAGAAGTTAGTATACATTAAATATAAGCAATAGAATGACTTTTTTTAAATCACCAGAAAACCACTGGGATATTAAAAAGCCAAAAAAAAAAAACAGTTGTTACTTTGAAATCATAGTACTTACCATCAACAGGGGCCTCGATCTGGACCTGGGATTGGGACTTGATTTCAGTAGCAGAAGACATTGGTAATAAGGATTTTTGAAGAAAGATGATAAAAGAAGATTTGAAAGTGGTTGATGAAAAAAAAAGTCACATTAAAGAGGAAATTGAATCTGTTTTATACTTGTTTTTCAAAAAAGTTATGACCAAAAGCGAAATCTCAAGCTAGGTAGCTCTAAAGTTCAGCTCAATAAAGACTTACAGCATTGAAAGAACCCAAAAAACTAGTTGCGTTTAAATGAGGATGTTTAAAATTTTCACAAAAGATAAAAAATCAATTGTTTTTTGATTATTTTTAACAAAAAGGGCTTTTGTAAATGAAATTATTTCTGTGCTTTTTTTTTTTTTTTTGGGGGGTGTAGGGCAATGTGAGGCATGGCTGCCCCTCCAGGTTCCTGAGGAAGGTTTGTGAAGCGAGAGTTCCCAAACCGGACAGAACAATTGCAAGGGCCCTTATTATTAATTGTCAGATAAAACGACTGCACCAGTTTACTAGTGTGCCTGCTCGGTGCGGTTTGTCTTTAATAATAATAGTAATAATAATAAGTTTTTAAACGCAACCTAGACTTCTCGGGGTTAACAATGATTTTTGCCATGATTTTGACTAATTCAATAATAGCCAACAAAGTCCAAGATGACTACAAAAAGACCATTTTGAAACTATGAATTATTTGATAGTAAGATAAAAAATCTTTTTTTTTTTTTTTTTTTTTTTTTTTTAATAAAGTGCCTCATCATTTAATGAATTTGCAAGTATTAAAAAACGACAAACTATCATTTGGTTCAATGAGATTAGCAAGAAAGGGCCCTCAATCTGCCTTACAATCTTTAGCTATTGATGATGCTGAATTTGATATACTGCCGTTTACAATAAAATAAAAAAAATTCACGGTTAATTCTAATTCAAAAAGAGCCCATCTATTTACAGATTTAAGTTATGCATACTGATAGGCAAATATAAGCTATACGTTTAATTTAGAGTTGTTTCAGATTTTTAACTATTGTTGGCAACAAAAATGGTTAAAACTTTTAAAAAAATAGCCCTAACTGCTCTTGACAGTTATAATAAACTATTGCTGTTTCAGAATTTTAGCAAAAAAATAAAAACTGCACTTGAAAAAAAAAAGAATATGCGTAAAAATGAATCTAGGCAAGAGGAATTTGGCCAGCAACTTGCTAAGGTTTATTTCTTTCTTTTTGTATATTGATATAGCTTTTACATATACTACTGCCCCAAAGAAAATCATTAAAAATTCAGCGTATCAAATGTTTTTTTTTTTTCAGAGAAGACAATTGAAATGGGCTACTTGTACGGCTTTTGATCTTTGTATGTAAAAGGACTCACAATAAGAGGAGTGTTACTTTTTTTTCTCCCTATTTTTGTTTAAATAAATAAAATTTGTATGGGAGTTGAAGTTGTCCAATATATATTGCCATGTTAAAACGTTCCTCCACTACCAACAGCTTGGGCATACAACCCAACCAAAGTTGTTACGCACCTTAGTCATCCTGCTCCATTGTTTAGCTACTCGTCCCTGGCTTTTGAAAACTATTTGGTTCATCTCATTAAGTAAAAACTTATTTTTTTTATTGGGTTTTAAATTATTTAACGGTTTTTAAACTTAAAAAAAGATTTTTTTTTGTCTTAAAAAAAAAAAAAAAACTTCAGTCCAGACTAAAGGGTGGCGAGAGAGTCATTCTATATAATTAGGCAATGACACAGTAGATAGGAAGCAAGGTGCCAGGGGGAATGTCATCGAGAGGAGTTCTATCGACGTAGACAGCTTTTTTTATTATATAAATGTTAGTTAACAAATCTCAACAATTAGTGATCTTGATGGAATTATGATAAATGTAGCATACCGTCAACGGGAGCAGAGATTTCAGATTTGATAGTAGAGTGCATTGTTAAGTTGGTTTGGAGATCAGAGAGGGAGGTGTTGATAAAAAAAAAAACAAGATCAATCTGGGATTTTCAAAGTCTTTATATACTTTATTGAATTGGCTAGAGATAAAATGATGACTTGAGTTTGATGAAATGCTTTTAGCACTAATGGCTATCACCAACCAAGTTTGAGAGTAATATTTTTTAAAGTCTCACTATCAATTTATTATTATAGTGAATTGTGTTAACTTGAAAAGGAAGGAACAATAGCTGGAAATCGTTGAATCAATTTTTCATGGTTTTTTTTAATCTATCAAACATGAGATGTTGAAAAAAAAAAAAAATCTCCAAGAATTTTTAAATAGCACGGCAGTGATATTGCACATGTATAATTAAAGCCTCATAAATGTTATCAACAAGCATTGGTGTGAATAGAGTGTGTGGAAATGATTAAGTCAAAAAAAAAAATAGATGTAGTATATTTTAATTCAACAGAGCACAAACGGCTAGTACAGACTTTTAACATTTCCCCGGGGAAATGCAATTAGTGACTTGTAAACCTGATATTTGAATCACCTAGAGTTCAGTTCTTGATAATGCGCCCAAAAGAAAAACCTATTTGCTTTAGATAGTGGCTGAACTCAATTTTTTTCGGTTTGCCTCAATATAAAGATCTTAATTTACAAACCCCAAGTTAAAAGAAAAAAAAATGAATTGTGTATAAAGCAAAAAAAAAAAAAAAATTCATCTAGATAAAATTGAATTATACTAGTATTTTTCATACTAATGGATTATTATTTTCAACAAGTTTTGTGGTTGTTTAGTACCTAATCAATTCGGGGCTAGAGATGATTGATTTGGAAAGATTTTTTTTGGCTTTCTTCCTCAATCTACTTCTAGAAAGTTTTGAAGTTTCCTTATATTTCTCAAAAATGCTTTTATTCACATATGTACCAGTGGGTGAAATAATTTTAATTACTCAAAGCAAATAGATCTATGTAAAACTTTTTAACCTTAGCATCTAGTCAAAAATAAACTTGTGCACTTACAATGTGAGGCTTTTTTTAAAAAAAGAATTTGAGTAAAATGAACAACACAAATGAGCATTGATAAGTTAGCGCAATATAATTAATAAAATAATGTTAAATGTGCTAGTAAAAATGAGGACTAAGACTGTTAATGGCAGGTTGTCAAGGCTTGACTCAAAATGGGTTTAACAATCACAAACCTTTAACAACATTTTATAGTCCAGATTTCAACTATTACAAATTTTAAGTTCCATGTTAATTAATTCATGTTTATAGGAAAAAAAGATCTAATATACTATGCTTTTTTTTCAAAAAAAAAAAAGTTTATTCAGATTAAAGGTAAATTTTGCATTTCTCTCTCATATATATTGACAATGACATTTTTAACACCCCCCACACCTTTTGATGAAAGTTAAATATTTTTAAAAATCTCGACACGATCTAAGAGCCCCAATCAAGTTTTTTTTAGTTTTACAAAATATGTAAAAAGATTATTTAAAAAGATGAACTAGTGTTTCAAAAGATTTTAAATGGCATTTATTTATACCTTTGTTTTTATTTAGATCTGTGGCATGCCTAGCTATTATTTTGGGCCTGGATTCACTGGTTTTGAAATCTTGTATCGAAATTAGCCCACTAAATGTTCAGCAACAAAAAAAAGAAGAAGAAATAATAGTGTTGATAAAAACAAAGTCAAAAGTTTTGACTAAAAAACCTGATATTTTGGTGTTAACTGAGATACAATAATACATGAAATCTTTGTTTTATTCAGGTTTAAATTCACACCCATAGTTATTTAAGGTTGTTTTTAAGGTTTATCTCAACTTGAAAGCTAAACTGTTTTTCAGTGTGATGAACTTGCAATAATAATAATTAGATCTACAACCATAAACTATTAAAAAAAAAAGAAACACTAAACAATTAAGTTAAACCATTTCAATTAATAAAAAATGGTCAGATTTGAAAATTATTTAAAAGGCTTGGTATGGTGTGAATACTGACAGCTAAGACAAATCGAGCCAACGACTCCAAAAGTCACACATTTTTCTAGTTATTTTCTTAATAACTAGATGAAGACCATAAGCCAAAGTAAATAACAAAACAAAAAAATTCCCAGAGTTGGTTTTAGTAATGAATGATTAAAATTGCCATGAGGAGTTTGGTCAAAAGTTGGGGTTAATTGAAAGCTCCTGGGCTGTGGAGAGTTTACACAAACAAAACCAGCTACTAATTAAGATTTGCTATAAAGTGAAGTTTGGTAATATTCAAACATGGGCTCGTTTATATGTTATTAAAAATAACATAAACTCACAATTCAAAAACTTACTCTCTACAATAATATTACCAATTTCTTTCTTGTGGGAAGTTCCAGAAACGGACGCAACAATAAGTCTTTCTCGAATTTTGAGGGCCAAGCTTTGTTACTAACCAATTTCAAGCTACCCTACTTTATCTGCTACAAGATGAAGTAGAAATTTGAACGTATTGACTTTCATATTTTATTGCAAATAGGAGAAAATCTCAATCTAAAACGAATTCATTCAAGTTTGTAAACTAAAAAAAAAAAAAAAAAAAAAAAAAAAAAACCAAAAGGTTGGAAATTTTGAGACTCTCTTAAAAATAATTACTGTCAGATAATTTATTCCAAAAAACCCCCCAACAGAAACGCTAAATCTTGAATAACCTAATTTTTGTTTACTGCAATCAAGGATTGGAGTATGCTTCATATAGTTGATTTTGTCAAGTGAGACTTATTTTATTATCAATATCAAAAAGACGCTAGTTTAAAAGCTTACTGTTTCTATTAGCCCAATCTATGGGCTACATGCCTCAGTGGACTAAGATCCAGAACTTTGATACTTCAATAATTTTATTTTTGACATTGACACAAGCTCGTGATTGTTCAAACACCCAAAGGCTTAATATTATTGTAATTTGCTATTTTTGCCACAATATCCTGCAAGTTTTGTTATTACAAAATGCCACCTGCGATTATAGTTAGGGTTCTCATTTTATCAAAACTAATCAAAAAGCCAAGCTTTTATTAGTGCATTAGGCTAACTTTACTTTAATGCGCTTAACATTGTGTGAAAATTATAAAAAAAAAAGTTTTTTAGATTTAAAATAGTATTACAATAAGTAAGTAAAAGAATGAAAAAAGAATGAAAGAATGAAAGAAAAAGAAAAGAATAAAAGAAAAAAAAAAGAAATAAGTGTCAATAAGCGATAACAACAGTCATACTAGGTAACAAGCAAGTATCTAGCGTTTCAGCCCACAAATTTAGGCAATGACGCAGTAAATTGGCAGCAAAGTGCCAGGAGGAATGTCATCAAGAGGAGTTCTGTCGACGTAGACAGCTATAAAAAAACTCATGTTAGTACTTAGATACAGAAATTAATAAAAACTATCTTTTCTTACCGTCAACGGGAGCAGTAGTTTCAAGGGAGTACATTGTTCAATGATTGATTTATTGGGTTGGTTGGAGTCAAAAGCAGATGCTGATGAAGAAGAAAAAAAAAAAACAGAGGAACCTGAATCAGGGGAAAAGGCACCTTTTATAATTGATTCCTCAACATTTTAAAAATGTGTGACAGTTGATTCAAAAAAGATTTAGTAATTGATTCATTACTAGAACATCAAAGCTCTGTGAGTTCAGTGGTTGTTCTTATTAAAACATTTGTTGTACGGTTTAAACGGCTGGACAAAGTTTGGCAGGCTTTTTGCATGGCGGAAAAAAAAAAAAAAATTCTCAGCACTTTGTTGATGTGGGTATGGAATAGACAGGGCTATTCCAAAAACAAACCAAACAATCAAGAAAACTCCTTCTCATCACTCCATTGTTTGTTTCTAAAAAGAGCGTCATTGACTTTGATAATTTTTTTAATGAGATAAAACACGCCTAAAAAAATAATAAAAAAGTATTATCTATTTTAGTTTTGTTTCATCAAAAAACATTTTTGTTTTTAGTTTGATTTGCACACTGTTGATGACATGTTGATGGGAGCTTAAATCCCATTACAACTGACCAAAAGTTGTCTACATGAATACAAGGCTATGACTACAAGAATGAAACTTTTTTTTTAAAAAAAGAAAAACAACATTATATTAGTAATAAGAAATAAATCATAATAAAATTAATAAATAAAAGATAACTATAAAGTTTGATAATTTTTGTTTTAATCAGAAAGAGCGTCATCCTGAACAGTCTCTACTAGGACACGTCTGATAGAACTCTTGTCTGAGCTGGTGTTTGACTGTCCCTTCAGGGTCTTTGAAGGGGTCGTATCATAGGTGCCAGCTGCAGCCTTGGCCTTGGCATTTTCAAGTTGGTTTACAAGAGCAAGTCTAAGCTCGTCAACCTTATCAGCATAAGACACGGCCTTTCCAGTAAGGACCTGTTTGAGGCGCTTGTCGCTAACATCAGAAGGAGTTTCAATGTTATCGAGCTCCTCATAAATGTTCTCAAGCTCAAGCTGGGCGCGCTGCAAAACCTTGATTCTAGATCTTAGAATGAGAGTAGTGGCAGAAGAGCTAGACTCAGAGGCAGTAGACAAAGAGGAGATAGAGTCAGACTCACTATCCGAGTAAGCTTCAGTAGTATGCTTGGAGACTCTTTCGTAGACACCAACATTATGGTCAATCTTCTTGCTAATAGAATTGAGGGTATCGGTCAAAGTGGGTTTGTCCTCAGGCAAAATGGGCGAGATTTCAGCAGCCTCATCCTTTTCCTCAACCAAGACATACTCTTCTTCGCTGGCATCCTCGTTCTCTTCAACAGTATCGCAAGCAGTATTTCCAGCCTCAGAAACTGAACCAGAATATTCAGGAGCAGTAGAGTTTTCGACAGTCTCAGTTTCACTTTCATTGGCATCAGTAGGCTTCTCAGACTCAACAGAAGCAGGTACTTCTTCCGCAACAGTTTCGGTGGCGACCTTAACATCTGACACAAAACTATCAACAACCTCTTTTGATGTTGACTCATCAGATTCAGTTTTCTCACCCTCCTCAGTCTTTACTTCATTAGTCTCAGACTCGTTGCAAACACTGTTGACAATAGAAATCAAGGTGGTCAAAGTCTCAGTTGGATCAAAAGTGACTTCCTCAGATTTCTTCTCAACATCCTCTTCAGAAGGCTTAATATAGTTGCCAGTGGTGAGCTCATCCTTGGCGGTCACAGACTTTTTGGTTGAATTGTCAGTCTCAGACTGCTCTTTCTCAGTAACGGGCTGCTCAGGAGCGCGGTCGTTGAAAATGGAGTAAAAAGCTTGAAAAGCTGGAGTAGGATCAAAAAAGTTCACGTCAGGTTCAGATCTAGGCTCTTCACTACCAAAAAGGCCATTGATAGTTCTAGCAATGAATTCGTTGTATCTCTGGGCTTCGGCCTGTTGCTGCTGGAAGCGTCTCTGCTTTTCCTCAGCATGCTTCTGGGCTTGCAAGCGACGCTGTTCTTGGATTTTTCTAGTATAGGCTTCACGTCTGCGGAGCTCAAGTTCCTGTTGTCTGTGGTATTCCTCAATTTGAGCAAGACGGAGCTCATACTGTCTTCTCAGCTCGGCCTGCTGACGTTGCTTGCGTTGAATCTCAGCAGTGCGAAGAGCGTTAAGCTGGTCAATGTCAAAATAAGATTGCTCAAAGGGGAAAGAAGCACAGGATTGTCTAGAAGAACGAGAGTAAGAAGTATCAGGAGTGTAGTAGACAAAAGGGCTGGCGAACATTGTTATTGATAGATTTAGATTAAAAGTTTTGGATCGAATGATTTAAGTTATTGATTTGTTGATGAGATGAATCAAAGGAAATAGAAGAACCGTTGAATTCCATCCAGTATTTATATTAGATCAAAAATTTGCCATCGTGGGCATTTGTAATCGATATTTGAAAATCTAATGTTAGATTACCAATATGAATTGCATCTTTGCGATTTGTCATGATGGTTCCTGAAAGTTCCTGAAAGTTCCTGAAAGTTCCTGAAAGTTCGAGATGTGGGGAGGATTTTCCACCAAATTCGCGATTTTTCCAGAACAATCCAGGAAAAACCCTCGCCACAGACCATGCGGCGCTATTATTCTCACTCTAGTTATGGTCACCTGACATGGATTTGATAAACAAACTTTGACCTTCATGGCATTTTCCAAAGCGAGCTTTCATGCTGAAAAAAAACAAAAACAACAACTTAATATTTAAATAGATACATAGATTTAAAGCTATTAATTGGTATTACTTATATATTAAGTGAGCTATCTTTGTTGTGAAGAATTGTGGGGTTGGATCATGGAAGCGCCTATTGGCCGCCATATGGGGTGCAACATCAGTTAAGTATTGGTACGGCTGTGCTAGTTATGGGTCGACATTTTTCTAGAAAAAAAATGGGCAAAAAAACTGCACACAACAGAGCCAAAATGCATCATGAGTGACAACTGACAGTTGAAAAGAATTACGAGTCCGCATCAAAAGAGCAGCAAGCCATGGGATTAAAATTTCTCTAATTGCTCTGCGCTATTTCTAAATATCACGAACAAACTATTTAACCTCCTAGTAGTCCCCCCCTAGGCAATCAAATTATTTTATTTATACATTTTTTCTTTCATTCAATTCAATCAAAAAACTAATCAATAATATATCATATCTTACTCTAAACTGCACATTTCTCAGCAATGTTTCCATACTCTTACTACGCGCCTAGCAACTTTTACTACACTCCCAGACGAGTTGACAGGCCAGACCCCACAGAAGAACCCTACTGGAATCTAGAGCGGGTTGCTGCCTTGCGTGCAGCCGAGCTTGAGCGCAAAGAGCAGCAGAAGGCTGAACTGAAGCAGCAGTATGAGCAGCGCCTTGCTCAGATTGAGGAGCACCACCGCCAGCAAGAACTTGAGCTAAAGCGCTACGAAGAGCATATTAAGAAGTTGCAAGAGCAGACGCGTCTTCAGGAGCAGCGACTTCTCGAGCAACAAAAACAAAAGGCAGAGGCTCGTAAGCGCAATGAAGAGCTAATCAACAGCCTGTTCAACAACTACGAATCAAGACAAAAACCCTCTGATTCTGAGACCAGCACGAGAGCTGAGTCTAAAGCGCCTTCTTCTCCGTTTGAGCTTTTGCTTTCTCTGATTAACGGAACGGATTTCAATAGTTCCCCAGCTGAAACTTCTGCCGATGAATCTACTCCCCACTCTGCAACTTCTAATGTTATTAAAAATGAAGAGAAACCAACTGATCAGACCCCTGAAAAGACTGCTCGTGCTGTACAACCTGAGGCGGGGCTGAACAAGCCGACGTCAACTCCTGCTGTCTCCAAAGATGTCCCTGTACCTGAGACTACAGACGCTACTTCTCTTTCTGAAGCCAAAGAGGAGCCCGAAGTGAATCTCAAGGAGGTTCTTCACCACATTGGCGAAAAGATTGATAAGAATATTGAAATTTACGACAGAATTCACACCCACACTATTGATGGAAACCAAGAGGACGGCGAGCTGTGCTCGTCTCTTTCCACTGCTTCGGACGTGCAGCATTCATCTATCACTCTCAGGTCGCGTCTAAAGGTGCTTCAACGCTCTCAACTCGAACTTGAAGACATCTACCAACAGCTCGACAACATTGGCACCCCGAAGGACAAGATTGAGAAGCGTCTTAAACATGTGCTCACTGGTCGTGCCGTATCATATGCTGATAAGGTCGAAGAGCTCAGAAGCAGAATTCAAAAGGACCTGGCCAAGGTCAAGAAAGACGAGGAGCACAAGACTCTCGGATCTACCTCGGCTGAAACTGAGTCTGCCGAGAAATTTACCTCTGCTCCAGCTGAAGAGAACCCTCTTACTACTTCAATCACCGAGCCTGCCAAGGCTGAGGAAAGCAATTCCGCATCAGCTGACTTCAAAGAGGACATTAAGAAAGATCCAAAGCCTGCCCCCAAGCCTGATCAGAAAGAGAAAAGCAGAGTGAGAAAAATTGAAATTCAGGATCTCTCTGATGATGAAGACTTGTAAAAAAAAATTCCAAAGCTTATGACTTCAAATAATTAATTCACTGATTTTTTTTTTTTTTTTTTTTTTTTTTGACTGAAACCTATCTGTAAAAAAATACTAGGATTGTTGACTACACCGCAAAATCACATGACTGTACACAAATTAGCAGGTAGACTTTTACGGGTCCCAATTTGCAACAAGAAGCAGAAACTTGCGGGGGTTGAAAAAAAAAAATACTGCCCTGGATGAAATTTTTGCAGTAGGATAAAAAAAAATAGTTGCTTTAATTTTTAAACGGAAGGAGTTTCGATTGAAAAACGCAAAATTCTTTTTTGGTCAGAGCTACAAAGGTTGGCATGGGTGAATATCGTTCAGCATTTTAACTTGCATAAAAAAAAAATCCAGGGTCTAAAACAAATTAAGGTTGAACAAAAAAAAAAAAAAAAAAAATAATAATAATAAAAACAAAACTGAAATTAAGACACCTTTTGAATATCAAGAAGAGTCTGAAAAAAACAAACAAACTGGGTGTTTGAGAACAATTTTTTTTCCCAGTGATTTGATTTTCAATTTTTTGACAAAGTGAGAAAAGTATCGTAGCAAAAAAGAAAAAAGAGACCCGTAATGAAAAAACAACCGCAGAATAATTAGACTAAAAGGAAACCTTCCAGCCTTAAAAATAAGCTGGAAAATACAGGACTAAATAATTCAAGCTTTGAAAAAAAAGGCAGCTTATTGAGTAAATTGAGAAGTTTTATCAGTGCTACTGTCTTATCTCAGGTTGTTGAATGCTTTCATAAAGACCCATGCTCTTTAATAACTAAAGTCAGCTGTTCAAGCTGTGGTACAAGCAACAAATTTGTTACAAACATTTTCATTTTTTTTTTATTTTAGTTTTATTATATATATATATATATACTGGCATTGAATTATTTGATATCACTGCAAAATTTGCTTAGTACTTAGGGTCAAATCATAAAAGATTCTGCATCATCAAATGTCACAACTCGTTACAAGCGTTGAGATCGCCTGGTTAAAGAAAAAAACAAAAACGGTTTACAAAAAGACTTTTTTTTTGTACCTTATTTTGTCAGCTTTTGAAATCTTGAAAAATTAAAAAAAAAAAAAATTCCATGCATTGTTCGTTGTGATTTGGCATCCCCCCAGATATATGTACATGCTGAACTTGTAATCTGATGGTTGTCGTTGGCTCCATGCAATTGAAGCCTTTGCATTTGCTCAGGGTCCTCTGGGAGTCTGTGACTGTTAATTTTAAAGACTTTCCTAATTTAGCAATTAATAATTTTTTTAATTTACATCACGTGACTATTTTTTTAAATGTTTGCAAAGAAGTCGGAAATTCCGATTTTTTCTATGTGCCGGCTCAGCCCGCCTTTTTTCTGTTTTTTTTTTTTTTTTTTTTTTATCTCCTCCCAGAAATTGTGTAGGCTGGCGGACTGAAGTATACACAAAGGTCACTACTGAAGCTGCGTATATACCAGACCGCCCAAAAAAGTTTTTTTTTCTGCATTTTTTTTTTTTCACACAATGACACCCACGCGCGCCAGCAATTTTTTTTTTTTTGTTTTTGGACAAAACATTCACACTATCACTGTTGAGAGATAAACCTGTTGCTTCGGGCCTTCATCACAATAGGTAAGTGTTGAACGACGGCAGACGACGTGCTATTATGAAAAAAAATATTTTTTTCTTCTTTGAGTTGTTGGTTTTTTATTTTTGTTTGATGGTTAGTCAACGGGATCGGTATGGGAGTGGACGTGCATGTGTGGTTGCTACTAAAGGCAGGGTGGGGTTGGCGGAACAGTGAAAGGATCAACAACAAATCTGGACGATGATGCGACATTTCGATGCAAGGTAAAATACTCAGAAAGGAGGGACACACGACGACGGTTTTATTTTTCAAGTGTCAGCGGACGATTATTTTTGAACGGGCGGTGCTTTAGATGGTATTGATACCTGTGGGTGCTGGATTTGACGATCAACATTATTTACTAAACGCTATTACGGCACTCCAGTTCATGGATATTATACGCCACAGTATTTTCAATCAGTAACTGCAAAAAGACACGACTATAGCGACATGTCGACTACAGCTACATCATCAAACAAAATCATAGAACAACTATTAGCACGGGTGTTGTTTTCTTGTATAACCTGTAATCTGTACTAACCTGTCTTGGTAGATATCGTCAGTCAAAATGTCAGATCTTTTTGCTCTCACTCCTGAGGATGCTCAGCTCCTCATTGCTGCCAACGTTCACCTTGGTTCCAAGAACGTCCAGGTCCACAACGAGCCCTACGTTTTCAAGACCCGCCCCGACGGTGTTAACATCATCAACGTTGGCAAGACTTGGGAGAAGATTGTTCTTGCTGCCCGCGTCATTGCTGCTGTTCCCAACGCTTCTGATGTTGTTGCCATCTCTGCCCGTACCTACGGTCAGCGTGCTGTCCTGAAGTTTGCCAACCACACTGGTGCCACCGCCATTGCCGGTCGCTTCACCCCCGGTAACTTCACCAACTACATCACCCGCTCTTTCAAGGAGCCCAGATTGATCATCGTCACCGACCCCCGCACTGATGCTCAGGCCATCAAGGAGTCTTCTTACGTCAACATTCCCGTCATTGCCCTTTGCGACACTGACTCTCCTTCTGAGTTTGTTGATGTTGCTATTCCCTGCAACAACAAGTCCAAGAACTCCGTTGGTCTTATCTGGTACTTGCTTGCTCGTGAGGTTCTCAGACTCCGTGGTGTCCTTCCCGACAGAACCACTGCCTGGAACGTCATGCCCGATCTGTACTTCTACAGAGACCCTGAGGAGCCTGAGACCACCACCACCACCGCTGAGGAGGAGGTTACCGAGGAGGCTGCTACTGAGGCCCCCGTTGTCGCTGAGGAATGGGACGCTGCTGCTGAGCCCGCTGCCGCTGCCGACTGGGCTGCTTCCGAGGACTGGGCTGCTGAGCCT
>JAJMRT010000071.1:0-16952 GCA_030558065.1 Geotrichum phurueaensis
TCACACAAGCGCTTCATGTTGTAACCTATTGGGGAATTCTCGTCAGTAATATTGGAGAGCTCTCTTACCGGATTTTGGTTGCTCAAACCATATTTGAGTCTTAATGACTTCATAACTGCCAAATACTCAAATCTCAAGTTTACTGGGGGAACTGCCGCTTCAATTTCAAGAACCTCAAAGGGTGAAGTCCTAACCGCACTAATTGCTCGTCTCAAGCAATTGCTCTGAATGCTTCTAAACTTATCTTTATCCTTGGCTTGGGCTGCAAAGTTCCAAACTTCAAACCCATATTCAAAGATAGGCCTAACACAGGCCAAGAACAGGCTTCTAATAGCCATACCAGTCATACCTTTCTTCACTCCGCCAAGACGCGCAATAATACCTGAGGCCTTATTTGCTTTTGACAGCGCACTAGATATGTGGTCTCTGAATGTAAGCCGTTCATCCAGAATTATTCCAAATAACTTTACCTGACTTTGACTCGCTTTCTTTTCGCCATTTGGCAGCAATAAACATTCATCATTTTTTCTTCTTTTCTTTTTTCTCTTTTTTTTCTTTTTTTTCTTTTTACTTTTGTAAAGTGAATAAAACCAAGTTTAGGACCAAGATCAATTTCCGTAGATCTCGACTTTGCCCAATCACAACATCTTTTCACGATGCCACCAAGCACTGGACAAGAAATTTGCAAAAATATCAAATTGCCAATGAAGATGGTGTTTTGAGTGGCTTTAAAAAAATACAATAACACCAACCTAGCGGTGAGTAAACCAAGACACTATACTGGTTGTAGTTGTTGAGTTTCAAAAAGTCAGACTGTTTTCTCGTTATTTTTCCACAATGCGTATTATTCTAGACCCCGCCTCCTCAGCCCCTGGAACTTCCGACGGTGAAATAGACGCTATTGAATTTTCAAATCTTATATACTCATTGAGCGCACTACCTTGTCAGTCTCATTGAGATGTGAGTTAGGACTATACGGTTCTTTTTTATTGTTTTGTTTTGTAACTTGTTGATATTCGAATAATAACAAGACCTTTTTATTTATATTATTCTAGCCCCATTGTTTTGTAACAAGCAAATTGCGCAATTTAGCGATGGTAACCTCAATACTGTTTTTTTTTTTTTTTTTTTTAGTTTTTTTTTTTTTAAAATCCATCATTGTGAGCAGACGGCCTATCATCTGAAAGGGGGCAGGCCAGCCTGAATTTTTTTTTTTTTTTTTTTTTGACTTTCGTTAGGATTTAGGCTAGAACTAGAAGCTTTAATTGTGATTTTTGTCATTTACAAGTTTTGTGTTACAACTTTCAAACTGATACAAAGACTCTGTAGCGTTATTGAAAAAAAAGATCACGAGGTAGTGGCCAATAACACTTTAGCGGCAACAAAATCGTAAAAAAAAGTCAATAGTGATGAATGTTATTTATTACAATCATGGTGTTTATAATGATTTATACACAACTTTCAACTTCTAGTGGCAACTTGTACCATTTAATCAATATTTGGGGAGTGTCATGACACCCCGGGCCAGTGGCCGGGCGTCACGACACAACCTAACTCTTCCTGGAAAGCCACTCAAATGGGTTGGGCTCGGGGCACTTAGTCCGAATGACGTTCACTGGTCTTCCCTTTGAGAAAGAAGCCTATGCCGGCTCATCAAGCCTACTCCAATTGTTCAAGGGAATTGTACAGAGGAATACGAGGTGAACCGCACCACATCCTACTCCCCATGAAACTCATTACAAATGCTCTGAAGAAGCATTAAAGGCAATTTCAAGAAACAAATGTAACACCATGTAAAGGATGAATAAAAAGTCCTTTTGGCATGAGGCGAGCACAAGAAACATTAATTGTTGTCATACAGGCTTTCAGGAAATGATGATAAAACCAAAATACCATCCTTATTCTAGAAGTTAGAGAAGCCCTTCAAGGATTATTTAAATCCCATCCAATCCCAGGGACTTCTCGGGAAAAAGAGAATGATATGAAAACCTTACATCATTGCCTCAACGAATTCTAATCGTCACCTCAAAGACTTCTGTCCATTACTTCAAAGATTTCTATTTGTACCTCCAGCCCTGAAAGCCCTCAAAACAATTATCAGACATTCATACACATACTCCTGTGTAACAGACAGTCACGAAGAGATTAGTCCTAAGCCTGACATCAATCACACCAAGCAAGTGTTCCTATACACAAGTGGTGAGTATCATCAAGTCAAAGGTCATTCACGGAAACAATTCCTAACTAAATTCATATTAGAGTGTGCCGTATCGTTGAGTCGGACTTAAGCCAACACGTAAGGGTATTACCCCCAAGACTATTCTCGACTACCTACCAACAATACTCTTTTCTTTTTCTCAATTTAAACTTAGTCTCTGGTTATTGTTTCCTTTTCTAGACCTAAGCTTAGTAATCTCGTGAACCCAATCTCCTCACGTGACAGGGAGCAAAAAAAAAAAAAAAAAAAAAAAAAGAAAACAAATGGATTGGGATAGCCACATGAGCATCATTATAGTATTGGCGTGCCATTCTTAATTCGCAGTTTGTGAAACCAGTAAACTATTGTATACTTTATAGGTTTGACGCAAGATCTAAAATGAGCTTAAAAGCCTAAACGATAACGTGTATGATAAGTGAAATGACCAAACAAGGGAAATGACCACTTTTCTTCATCCCACAACCTTTCCATTTAATCAATTAATTGTCAACCACGTAAGATTCCACAGACAAATAACAAAGCTAAAATCCTTCTAGCCCATAAAGCCTATAAAATGACTCAAATTTGAGTTTCCGACGTGCCGCAAAGCTCTATCAAGTCAAAAACACGACTCTCCTCTGCCGACACAACGGCGTACAAGCTCGAGCTAACAATATCCCCAAATCACGCAAACTATCTAATCTAAAGGAAAACATAGTTATTGAGTATATTCTGGACCTAAACTTGCGAGGTTTTCCCCCGCGACTGGGTGGTGTTGAAAAATTGGCCAACCGATTGCTTGCAGACCGTGATGTGTTACCCGTTGGCAAGCATTGGGCTAGAAACTTTGTCAAGCGACACGAAGAGCTTGATACGCGTTTCTTTCGTAAATATGACTATCAAAGAGCTAAATACGAAGATTCAACTATTATTAACAATTGGTTTATGCTTGTACAGAATACAATCGCAAAGTACGGGATCCATTCAAATGATATCTATAACTTTGACGAGACTGGCTTTCTAATAAGCATGATTGCAAGCGGAATGGTCGTTACAGGTTCAGAAAAGCGTGAAAAACAAAAGTCAGTACAGCCTGAAAGCCGCGAATGGATTATTGTGATTCAAGCAATCAATACGGAAGCCTGGGCAATTCCACCGTTCGTTGTGGCTGCGGCATCTCGCCAACTAGTACCGAAAAAGCAATCTCCCGGGTGATTGGGCTATTACGACGACCCAAAATTGTTGGAATGATAACGAGACGGGGTTCGAGTAGCTAAAGCACTTTGACCAACACACAACCAAGCGATCAAAAGGTGCCTTTCGTCTTCTGATTCTCGACGGGCATGAAAGCCACCACTCGGCCAACTTTGAGATATATTGCAATGAGAACAACATTACCACGCTCTGTATGCCACCTCATTCGTCTCATCTGCTTCAGCCTCTTGATGTCGGGTGTTTTGGAGTGCTCAAAAAGGCATATGGCCGAGAAATAGAGCGTCTTATCAGATGCTCTATAACCCACGTTTTGAAGTCGGAGTTTTTTCCCGCCTTTCACACTGCATTTCAAGCTACTATGACGGAAAAAAACATCAAATCAGCTTTCAAAGGGGCTGGGCTTGTTCCTTTCGACCCAGAAAGGGTAATTTTGAAGCTTTATGTGCAGTTACGGACTCCACCGTCGGTTGAGGAGATCGACCCCTCTACCCCTTGGGGTTCAAAGACCCCAACGACAATCCTTGAGGCTACATTTCAATTTGAATACCTTGAAAGACGAATCAGAAGACATCATGGTAGCTCTCCAGAGCCAATTTTAGAAGCATTGAAGTCTCTTTCTAAGGGAATAAAGGCAATTATGCATGAGTATGCTCTAGTAAAAGCAGAGGACCAAGACCTTCGACAGGCAAATGAGATACTCAGCCGGCGCTAAAGAGCAAAAAAGACCCGATTAATGAAAAGAGGGGTAATGACAGTTGAGAAAGGAAGGCAAGCAGTTGCTCAGCTGGATGTTGATGCCCAGGTAGCGGTTGAATCGTCGAGAAGTGGTGGTCAAGAAAGGTCGGCGCGACCAAGGGAAAGGCGCTGTGGAGTATGCGGCAAGCTCGGACATAACGTAAGAACGTATCAGGTAGTGATTAATACGTCTGGAGAAGAGTATAGTAACTAGTTTTAAGTAATCAGATGGTTTGAAGTATTTTCACTGTGATTTATATCTTGAGTGTGAAGAAAAGTGGTCATTTCACTTATCATATACGTTACTGCATGAAATAAACCCTGTTGGAAAACAAAAAAGAATTGCGTTAGCCCGGAGTCGAACCGGGGGCTCGACGATGGCAACGTCGAATTTTACCGCTAAACCACTAACGCCTTTGTTAAAGTCTTTTGGAAGTCAAACTTTCACAAAGTGAACGGGGAAAAAACGTTTAAAAACAGTACAACAAAATTTGAATTTTCTGTGTCCTGGGATGACGTTAAAAGCACCATTTATCCAAAAGGACGACTACTGATACGGCAGTGAATAAGCATTATTAGCCTCATTCTGAGAATCCCTTGATGCTTTTATCTTTTCTCTTGAAGAGATGAATCCGAGGTGGTTCACGACAACAACAAAACGACAACTCGACAGAATGTCAAATGAAGACGACAATTTTATAACATGGCATATCTGAAGCCTGAATGGTAGACGGCTCAACGAGCTTGTCCAAATTTAGCGACAAAGGTGATCCGAAACGACAGATCCGAATTCTGGAAACAGGACTTCACCACCTTTCAGGGGGTGTTTGAAGATATTGAAAGAATTTTAACAGATTACGTAACTCACTACTCCGGGTAATCCTTGAGTAGTGAGGTGATTTGTTGAGCACTGAAGATGACAGAAAGTACATGGGTAACCCATTACCTATCTAGAGCCACAATTTATTGTTGGTTTTTGGATACCGAGAGATGAATACCTCTCACAAACACACCGCCGTTAGGACTTTTTCTTAAGAGCCCTTTCAAACCCATTGTGGATTATCACTCTCCGGCGTTTTTAATTTTTTTTTTTTTTAAAAAGACTTTTTTATTAGGAGGTCTGGTACTGACGAACTAGTATTAGGACGAGAATTCTCAGCAATCCGGGCAATGGTTAGGTGTACATGACAATTTAAGCGAAAGCTTACGAAACGGAAATTAAAAGAACATCGGTCTCCACGGTTATGAGACACTGTCTATATAAACATCACACGGTGTTGATCCCTTTTATAAATAATCTTGTATGATATGCCGGTTGACCGGACAAAAATAATCAATCAATCAATCGTTTGAACCTTCTGGAAGTAATAGCATTGTGAATTATCACTTTTCAACGTCTTTTGCTTAAAAACTTTTTTTTTATTTAAAGTCCTTTAACCGAATGACAAATTAAGACGAGAATTCGCAGTGATCCGGGCAATAACATGGTGATGAATGAAAGAAATCCGCGACCGATTTGCCATCAGGGCTAGTCGAGCTGTAAGTCCGAGAAATCTTGTGTGAAAAAGTGCTAACCGCAGAAAATTAGTGAATCTTGAAAGTTTGTTTGCCAGAGTCAAGCATATGGCTGGTATTGATGACGACAAGTATTAGAGCAAACGTCCATCGTGGAAGCGACCAAAGTATAATTGCAATAAGAAATCTCACAAAACTTTTTTAAAAGCTTAAAAGCACCTTGCATGTGGCTTTGCGCAATGAATGGTAATTAGACTACGAGATACAAAATGAAATCCACCAATACTACTCCACCATTCAAAGGGAGCTGTATGGAGGGAAGTACCCCAACCTGTTGAAACCCTTCATAAGTAAAATACCTCTTCATATTTTGAGCAAGTTGTTTCATCTCCGTACAGGTCATGGCGCTTTTGAAAAATATTTTCTGATGAGGTGCATTAATGAGCAAAATCATTATTGCGAGAGTGGTCAATTGGAAACCGTTGAACACATCTTCAAGAAACGCCCTATGCATCCTGCAGAGCTTGATTTTTTGATAAAAGTTCCACGGAGCTTGATACCAAAGTTTTTCTTGATACTAAGAAGGGCCTGGGAGCGAGAGTCAAATTTTTAGATTCATTACCGCAACTTCTTTGTTTGATGGTTCGCTTGATTAGAGCAGCTTGTTAAGGTTTTACTGAGTGTCAACCTCTGATATTAATCTACTGAGTGTTATGTATCGCAAGTTTTTCTTAACACATGGACTATTCATGGAGAGTTCGGCGCCATCAAACAATTGAGCTTGAAATACGTGCTGACACTGCTACTTTGCCAATATCATAGAGACAAATATTTTTAAAATCCATGCTATTTTTTGGTGTGTAATTTTGTTTTGTAATTTTACTTGCAACTGTTTGATGTAAAGACAATAAACTGATTATCTATCTGTTTATCTAGTCTGACTGAACATAATAATAAGTCAGCTATTCACAAAAACCAAGTATATGGAGAACATGAACGGCAATATTGATTGGAGCAAGCTACTATCTTGGAACAAGAGAACTGGAACAACTTCATTTTTCTATTTAAACAAAAAGTTGTAAGATGAGTGAACTTCTAGTCGACTAAAAGATTCTATTGTGATTACATCCCTCATACTCTGAGTAAACTGTTTCATTTCCGCACCGCGCATGGCACTCTTAGAAGATATTTCAAAACAGGTTTGATCACCAAAAAAAAGTGCATAATACCTTTTTAGTTTCATTAATATGTGTAGAACTATATGTCTTCTTCTTATCTTCTGTCATTTTTATTTTGTTATGTAACTTTTAATATTAGACCGATAAACAAAAAAAATTTATCTATACAATCACTGGCGAGTGTTCTACGCGCGCCCCTCTTCTCTGCTTTGGTCACCGAAATTGGCGAGTCGTATAGTCCACGAGAAGAAAAGTTTTTTCACATCCTAAATAAGTTGAGTTTCCTATAGTCATTCGCGTGAAACAACGAGCCATCTCTTTTCAGTATCAACAGATGTAGTTGACGAGCCCTGTCCGTAGTAAAAAAATATGGTTTCCAGGACCTCGCCCGACCTCATTTGATGTACGATACAATCATCTAAAAACATCGGAAATCTGTGTTTGGCATCCTTTATTCTGGTGAATAGTTTGAAAGGGGTCTCGAAAGAAAAAGCATGTGAAGTGTAATTGTAGAGATTTGTAGCATGCTTGATTACCTCAGGGTACCACTTCTCCGCCACCTCAACTGGAAGATGAGCAGTTACAGCGTTGATCAGTATTTTCAGAGTTCCAACGCAGCGCTCCGCTGCTCTGTTGTACTATTTCAAGCTGGAGGATCAGTATGGTTTGCACTACCTGGAGGCACCAGAAAACCAAATCGGGAGAACTCAGTCCCCAAGTCTGTTCTGATGATCCACATATGTGTCCCTGAAAAACTACTGGGAAGCCAGATATTTCCAAACTGTCTCAGCCACGTTTTCCTTCGAATCTACAGTAACCGTATACAAAAAAAGGAAATAGTGATTTATAATGTAAAACCCCAGTACCACTTTTCCCGGACCAATGCTGGACCGTGGAAATTGTATAAACCTGGAAGTGGCGGCACTGGACTCAAGAGAATCTTGAGGCTCTGTAGAGAGAAATACTTTTCATAAATCTTCTACCGTAAGAGAAAACGCCGCCATTTCTATATTTTTACTCCAAAGGAAGGAAGACCAACTTGAGAAAAATTTCCATACCAAGGAAAAGAAATTCGTTTTGAACTAAATTTACATACAAAATTCTCGATTTTCTTTCCCGGGAGCAAGGAAACTTGTTTTTTTTTTTCCCTGAAAAAATCACGTAAACATGTGCAGAAAGTCATGTTTTTGGTTGATTACCCTTACAAAAATAGAGTTTATGCATAAAAAATATCTTTTTATAAAAAAAAAGAAAAAGAAATTTGTCAAGAGTGAGAATTTTACTGCCTACACTCACACTTTCTAGACGATTTAGATGACATTTTTCTGAAAAAGATAGGTTATAATGACGCTGAACTTGAAATTGATGATGAAAATGATACTATTATAAATGCACTTCTTAGAACCTCTGCAAGTAATGCTTTGGAGTGCCTTTATCAGTTGCAATTACACGAAGAGCAGCAGGATAAGGCGTGCAAGCGAAGTTTAGAGGATATTCTGCTCTATGAGCAGGTTTTGAGCAAGAGAAAAAGGCAAAATGAGAGCCAGAGTGATATTCGAAAGGTTTTTTAGCTGATTAAAGCACGTAGCTATGTATTTTCTTGTCAATATATGTCTAATCTAGCTGGCGAAATGGGTTAAGGGATATTTGTATTAAGGGATCTGAAACGTGTCCAACAATATATCCCTTAAACTGAAATCAGAGTATAGTTCCTTTTTTTACCTGCCTGCCGCCTTGTTACCTTTTCCAACTATCAGACAGACATGATATATGGTACTCTATTAAATGATATAAATAACAATAGGTGGTTCTAGTTTCTTTCTAGAACCTTTCAAATTCAAACTTCATTAAAAATTTCTTATATATATAGTATAGCGATATAGCAATCTATTAAATGTTTCAGTTTGATTCCCGAGAGAACTAAAAATTTAAAAAAGCTTAAGAAAAACTGCATTCTGTACCCACTAACGGTGCGGAAGCAAAAAATTTGAAAAAAAAGACCATAACTGGTTTTTTCAGGCGTCTGGTATCTTCTCAGTGAATAATGATAATTGAATATCTAGAATTTGCATCAATAAAATGAATGAAACAAGATAATATAAAGCAGGTTATCCTCCGACAATCAGAGAATAGCGCAAATGAAATTAAACATTGAATATCCAGAGTAATTTTGAAATATACCGACGGCTAGCTATCTTTTCTATTTTTTTTTTTTTTTTTTTTTTTGGCATCAGTGGATTAATCATTAATACAGACAATATAAATGATTCTATTAACTTGCTTTAGTCGGCTACTTGGTTTTTGAAAAGAATCAGTGGCCAGCTAAAAGTTAGCCACTGTGCGTAACGCCCATAAAAAAAATTCCAACTACAAAAAGAATTGCTTTCATCTTTTTCATAATGCAAGATCTGCGGCATGGTACTTAATTTATTATTGTTTTATTTTCGTTAGGTATGCGTATATTTTAGAATCGCGATCAAAAGTTGTAATGATTATTTTCTGTGTAACGTGCAAGCCCGCGAAGGGGAGCCGTGATGTGCGAGTAGATCTATAGGTACGAGTAGAGAGAGAAAATATTTTTATTCCTTGATTTTCTCCCAAACTTTAGAGAGAAAGACCATATTTATATTTTTACTAAGCTTTTCAGGTCTTCAACCTGACAAAAGTAAAAGTAAAAAAAAAAAGTGAAAATATGGAGTAAAAACTTCATTTTATGACGATGCTTTTTTTTGGTGGATTGAAATTTTTTTATTCAAACCTGGCAACGGGTTTAGCTGAGCAAAAAATGGATTAGGGTTACATGGCGTTGCATTAATTTAGGTTTCACAACAGATCGGACGACAACACAAGGCAGATAGCAAACTACCCCTTCCAGAGAAGGAAATTTCTATCCACCAGAGACTACAAGAGACATTCAGGGATCTCTCTACATTAAAATTTAAACTTAAGATCCCTTAAATAAAGTATGCAACCGAGAGAGTTATCAAGGCGCCCGCTGTCACCAAAGGTATGCAGCAAAACTCTAACACAAAAAGCTGAGGTTTGCAGACGTGTAATAATATGCTAACCTTAATAAAAAAAACAGCTCAACTGTTTCAATAAATCCACATACGTAACCATTTGGTTTTTGTTTTTTAATGTTTAGAAAATATGACCAAAATGCTGGCCTAAATCAGACTCATATTAGAACCCCAGGTTATATGAGCAAGCTGCCATTTCCGAGAACTCGGGCTTGGTGAAACTTGCTTAAATATTTGCAATAAGTCACATTGTAAAAAAATAAAGATAACTTGATAAATCATGTTTCTGTTTGTCTTAGTTTACAACTATTTACACATTAAACTTTTTCAAACGTTATTAACTATAGTAAAAAGAAAAAGAGGTGGAAAAGAAATAATCCTTCAGATGAGTTGAATAACTGTTAAAAGAAAATCCCTGGAAGTTTAAATTTTTCCTAAAAGACCAGTATCATGATTTTTTTATAAGGTTTCTAGAGAAACATTTATGATTATATAAGTGCGCTAATAAACAACAATGAGTGTTGAAAAAAAAATGCTAACATAGGTATTAATCGTTAAGATTCCAAAGCTTTTGATAATCCTGAAAATTATTTTATTTTCGACAAAATCACAAATGAAAAATTAAAGCTTTAATCATCAAATGAAAAAGCCAAATCATTATCTACACACCTATTTAAAATAGAATTCCCGTTCACGACCTTATCGCTAGATCTACATAACGGATATTGAATATAAAACAATAATAAAAACCCATTGCCTCAATGAAAAGAATAAAGCGAGGTTTGCAGAGCGTATTACAAGTATTCACAACTTAATGGACCCAGGTTTTTTTATAACTAGATTAATACTCTTAAAAAGTTTACAGAATCTAACTTCTGATAATAATAAAAATCAATTAAAAACCAGCACAGCTCTTAGAAAGTCATAAATATATTTTTGTACAGTACTCAAATATTACTAACTATAAAAAAAAAAGAAAAAAAAAGAAAAAACTAGGAGTTGTAATTCTATACTGTATGCCGTTAAAGGTACCATGATTTTTCTGTTGAAGTAAAAATCATTTTAACCGGTGTTAAAACATTTGTGCTGAAGGCACTGAGGCCTCTATAGATAAGTCCTAAAATTGAAGTCAATTTCTTTTATGTAATTTCTAGAGTTCTTAAAAAAATAAAAGAATCTTTTGCAGGCTTAAATGCTTTTGTTTAAAGTTGAAAAATTTAGAGTTAAGTTCCAAAGTATATTTTAATCAAACCATTATCCATAACTTACATGTATTTAGTTACTGACGAGCCCTGGAAATTTGTTGCAATAATATTTAAATGAATGTAAAATTAATCTTCAATATACCGAGTCCAAATCCTTCTGTTTCTCTTTATCAACTCCATTATCGACCTAGTTAATTTTAGTAATAAATATGATTTCAAAACTAGAATTAAAACATCTGTGTACCAAACGGCACAGAGTATGCATTTGCATTTATCAGCCATGATTACTTCTATCTAAAAGAGCTTCAGATTTTTCTCTGATTTTTGGATTTATTTGAAGCCAGTTTACTAGTTTTGTTTAAGCTTTGCCTTTCAAAAAAAAAAAAAAAAGAATTGGTTTTAAAAAATCTTAAACTCACGAAACAGGTGCTCCGCAAAAGTCCAAAGCATATGCCTTTACAATATGAAACTATAATCAATATTTGAGATTAAATAATATTACTGCCACGGCTTTTTCTAATACAATTTATAAAAAAGGTTTTTTTTCATTTTTTTTTTTTTTCATTTTCATCAATTTGTGCTAGTAGAAAAGTGAATATGCACAAATATGAAATAATAAAAAATGATTTTGTAATAACCAACTTGAAAATTATTTAAATCAAATACTAACGTCTCAAATTGTGATTAGAATGAAATATCAACAAAACCTGGACAGATTCAACAATGTTTCCATTCATGAATTTTTAAATCTTTTTTTCACCACTGTCTACTATCAAAGTGCTTTAATATGATGCAAAAAAATAATAAGAAACCATAGCTTTTTATTGTCACAGGCTTGAATAAGACCATTATGCATGACCAGTGCCTAGCACTATAAATTTCAGAGTTTGGAAGTTTCACTTAATAATAATAATGATAATTAAAAACCGGAGCAAAATTGCTTCTGTCACTGTTTCATGCGTTCAGTGATAAAAAAATTGTTGTAATATTTAACATTAACGATGATATTGGTATAATTGAAGTTGCTCAAAAGTACTTGCTACTATTTCAAAAAAAAAAAACATTAATATATTTATATACTATTATAAGCTCCATGCCTGCTTGTTGCGATACTAAACGATCCATTTACAGACTTCAACATAATCACACAAGATTGGGTACTAAATTAAAAAAAAAAAATAGAGTTTACAAATTTACAACTGCATTCAAGTATAGTATGTCAACACACAAAATGTTATTCTGTCTCTTTTATAGGTTCAAGTTTTCGCCAATAGCAAGACCATATATTTAAAAATTTATCTCACTGCTATAGATACGCCTAATTTGAAAGCATTTTTCGCTAACATAATTGGAAAATAATTTTTTTTTTACAATACACCTGGATTTGATAGATTTTTTCGGTTATTTTTGCTACCATCACTTTCAAAATAGTCATTAACGGCCTAAACTGAAAACAGATATACTTTAATTTTTTTTGTAGTTCCTAAAACGATATTGTACGCAAAAACTTTGCCAATTTTCAATATAAATTTTATTCACGTTGATACTTTTAGTGACATCATAATGATGCAAACCAGGAACCTTGCTGAAATAATATCAAGTAAAAACTTTAGAAATACGAACAATGTTATAAAATATTACGTTTCATTTATGAAAACAAATTTATAATGATTAGTCGAGCCTAAGAATATAAAAAAAAAGCTTGATATAGAAAAGGTAATATTCAGCTAAAACTTTTTTTGGGGGGTCTCTCGTGAAGAGTTGATACTACAAAAAGATACACAAGGAATATCGCTTAAAAGTGCCAGTCTAGTAGACATTGAAACAACTACAAAAATCTTAGGGCTCCAACCGCATGGATCTCTACTTACCCATTTTTTTTTATCAAGCTTGCTCGAAGGTTGGTTTGTAAAAAGCCATAGCTAAGATTTTGACCGTATAGAAAAACCGGCAATTTTTTTTGTCAAATTTCCGGGATTCCACAAGGTTTTCTAGGATTTTAAATTTTTTTTATATGAAGTTCGTGGCATTCCGCATTTGAAGTCAAACTAAGATCATTTAATCATGTACTGTTGGCACTAGTCTCAAAACAGGTTAAGACAGTTTTCATAGTCAGGTATCAAAAATAAAAGTTTTTTTTACCAAAAAAAACAAAAAAACCATTATAAGCCATTATCTCATAGGTTGAAACATAACAGCACGGTATGTATTTGCTTGGCCCCTGATAAAAAATCATTAGCCAATAAGTGAACTCATCTGAGATGTTCTAATCTCATTGAATACGTTCCAAAGCTAGGAAATTATCATTAGGAAGTACATCACATAAATGTACTTTTGTGACCCAACAGCATTCTTTCAAAACTGCAAGACAATTCATATTTCTCATGAATTTTTTTTCAACAAAGTGGGAGCTCCATTAAACTTGTAGTAAAGTAAAAAGATCTCACACTTTATTTTTTTTGAAAAAAAGGGCTCAGGAGTTTTTTATTCGAAGATAAATGTCTATAAGGCTTGCAAAACAAACTGTCTTTACACGCAAACAAAACAAGCTTAAAAAGGGTTGCTGAAAACTACTTTACGCATTTTCTATCTATCTTCTAAATATTTTGTTTTAAATCATTTTATTGAAATTAAAAGTCCTTTCAATCTAGGTAATATATGTGTAGGTGATAAAAGATTTTACTGGATTTGTTTAAGAATATGAAAAGCCTACAAAGTGCACGGAAGAAGCCTCCGACAACTTCTTGAAAGGTAAAATGATGGAAATTTTTTCTCATCTGCTCTAAACCTTAAATGTTAGTACGAGTGAGCTACGGCCATGCTCTAACCGGCAAAAAACAGGCAATTAATCGATGATTCTACATTCCAAAAATGAACAGATTTGGTAAAAAAAATATTTTTTATACAACTAAATGCCCTTTTTTTTTTTTTTTACTATTTTATAACGCAGCATAAAGTTTTGAAACGATTACATAACACGGTGTTGTTGAGCGCTAAATTCTGGCTGAAAGCATGGGACTGGCTGGTCAAGGAACTGCACCAGTTCATGTTTTATTTCTTTCCTTGAATTTTTCTTCTTACACAATCGCTGGTCTAGTGAATTTGATTCTCCATAATATTGAGTGGGTTCGAATATAAATGGAGAAAGTCTAGGTTGCAATTGGAAACCTAGCTCTTTTTTTTTTTAATGATCTCAGGGGTTTCTGCAAACAGAGGTCCTAATCAGATAAATTAGAGGGTTCTTTGGTCCGTTTCAGTTTCCCTGGTCTACACGAGACTATCCTACCACCGTACCCCTCAAGTAGCATTGCGGCTCTTATAAAAACGCTGTCTTTTTTCCAAACCCGCGCTTATAGATACAAATGCACTACAAATACAAGTAGTTCCAGTCCAAACATACCCTATGTGCTCTTATCATAAGGCATCGGAAATATACTAATAGGTATTAGATATTTTTGCACAATTTGTTGAATAAAACCTATAATTTAAAACTATACTCAAAAACTGAAAGATTGTTTCTTTCTTTTTTTTTTTTTTTTTTTTTTTTTTGGATTTCCCTAAAAGATTGGCAGATGGAAACGCTTTGAACCGATCACATCAAAAATAAAATTGGAATATCTGATACTACAATCAAAAGCTTTTGCCTTATACTGGAATTTAATTTACGGACGGCACAGTCAGTTCAAAATACGTAATATTCTTTCGGCCTTCATCTCAGAAACAGCACATAAATACCCTAGGATATCTAATAAACTAATACTATAAACACATTTCAGGTGAGAGCCAACTCCGTTCGGGCATCAATATGTATATATATTTGAATAATCAAATAAAATATAGTGAAATAAAGTGCAATAAAATCTTGTTCTTTCAATATAAGTTTGCATTTGTTTCCGCCCATAAATATTGTGTATTATTGAAGATACAAAAAGGTTGAGGCAGCATTTAGCTTTACAGTTACTTCAAACCATTAGGATAATTTAAATAAAGCAAATTTACTACAAACGCTGTCCTCCTTCCTTTTCCTTTCTCGCATTCTAATTTGACTTACTATTTTTTATTTTTTTACTGAATAGCATAAAAATGTTTTGTTGGCCGATTATTTTAGTAGTAAATACCTTGATAGCCTTTTTGTTAAGATGGGGTTTTTTTTTGACTTTTTTTTTTTTCTCATTGGATATTTATTATTCTTACATAAATAAATATATACAAGTCAAATACTCAAGGCTTTAATCAAGTCCCAACCTAATTTGCCGGCCTATTCTGACCTTGCAGTTTCTAGTAAAGTTCCCAATGACTGTTTCGTCATTCTTCTTCTCATGCGGTAGGAACTCAGTCGTTCGCGTACCAGCTCAGTTGGCGCCACCTCAGATCCTTCATCAAGTCTAAGACCATTGTAGTTGTAGCTTGTTATGATCGTCGACTGTGTAGTCTGTGGTTCGGAGCTTGTGACCCTCGGCTGTCATTGTTGTGCAGGGTGCTTATTGCCTTATAAGATTGTGCTCAGTCTCACGACAGGTACTCCTACATAGCCTAGAGCCCTTTTGATGTATTCAGCAGCGGGGCTAGGTCCAGGTCCGGGGGTACTCCGTAAATGGCTTTTTTTTTTGTTGCCGTTCTCTGGCAGCGTTTGACGATATGTTGAACGGTCTCAAACTCACCACATTTGCAGTTGTAGTTGTCTTTGGGGACCCTCCTTTTTTTGCAGATATTTGCCAATGTCTCCGTTGCCTGTTTTGAGTTGTGTCAATCGGCTCAATATTTCACACGGAAAATTCTTAAAAACTTCAGCTGTGACTAGCTTCTTCATGTCGGTTGTTGGACTTGTATTGTCCTCCTTGTTAATCTTCTTGTACCATTTTGCGGCTTTGGTTGCCATAAACCTCTGGTATACTTCTCGCCATTTGTTTTGTACGGTTGTTTAGTTATCTCGTATTCTGGCTCTCAGTGCCTTCCAAAATTCTGATGCGGCCTCTGCTTTTTTTTTTTTTTTTTTGACTTGCTCAGAGGGTCTAGTTCAAATAAAGTGTAACCGGCTTTTGAAAGAAAAACCATTCACGTGACGTATAAGGCACCGCATGTCTACTAAAAAAAAAAAGAAATTTTTGATAGTCATTTATTTTTTTTAAACCGTCATAGCAAGAAGTTCCTTCATGGTGTATGTCCATACAGTGGTTTCTTTTCTTTCTTTTGGCAGCATTTCTTTTTTAATTTTGTACTTATAGTCATGATTTGTTAAAGGAACATATAAATCTGTCTTTATTCCTTTTCCAATTTTTTTTCCAAAAAATTTTCTGTTTTTTTTTCTTTTCTCTTCCAGTTTACATTGCATTGTCTATTTTCTAATCTATATTGTTCTGCTACCTACACAGCAAGGTCCAGCTACGACTCATCTATTAATTATTTCAGCACACTCCTTCAACTACTAAATTGAATAGATCTTCCATTTGCAGCAATAAATCTTTCACATCAAAGTAAACTTGATTCAATAATTGATATTTAAGCACTACTATCCTAATCTTCGTTTTTTGGAAATTGTGTTTGGATCACGAAAAACACTTTGCACGTTTATTGCATTTAATCGCCGTACTCGTCCTTTGAAGACAATAATTTCAACTGAATTGTAGCAAAATCAATTTTTTTTCGGTTTCTATACCGATTCTTCGAAACATCTGTGCCATCTAAGTTTAACCAGCCGAGACAATATAACAGATGAACAATCCCTCCAAACAGTCTTCGTCCCGACAACCCAACAGCGCAAAAACTACTGTTTCAAAAAGCTCAAACTTCAAGTCAATTAAGCAAGACAAAAAAGAAAGGAAAAAGATCCATCGACTAAGAACTGGTACGTAAAATTCACACGCCAAATATTAAGCGTTTTATTGAC